>AWWV01013185.1:0-16524 GCA_001974805.1 Corchorus capsularis | reverse complement strand
ATATCTCTATGAAATTTTGATATACACACTATGAAATTGTGATATAACTTTTCTATGAAATTTTGATAATCTCTCTATAAAATTTTGATAACAACTCTATAGAATTTCGATAACCTCACTATGAAATTAATGCGGATGAGATAGGCATACCATATATGGATCGTATGGACCGTCAGAAGTCCGTTCGAAAGGGCGTGTAACGTTTTGGATTTTGGGCCTGAAGTTCCTGCAGGTGGATCAACTTAAAAAGGTCATAACTTTCAAACCGTAAGTCGGTTTGACTATTATAATACCTTTCTGGAAACTGATTTGAATCGACTACGCCATGGTGAACTACGTCTTCATTCAACCTTCTCATCTAGGGCCTAAAAAGGTCGTTACAGTTTTCTATTGCAAGTTTTAGTTTTTATCGCTTTTGTTATTTTGACCCGTTTGGATTGTTTTTGGGCTTTCTTTATTTTTATTTAATTTTCGTTATTTCCTGAAACTATTTAAAGGTTGTAAACCTTAAATTTGAGGTTAATCAATCATTCGAATAATTTTATCAAATTTATCTTCTCTGAGTTTTATCTGTGTATTTCTGGATTGAACATGTTCCGCTGCGTCAGAAATTTTGTTAGTCTCCGTATGAAATTTTGGTAACCTTCCAATGAAAATTTGATAACAATTCACTTAAATTTTGGATAACCACACTATGAAATTTTGATAAAGTCACTATAAAATTTTGATAGCCTCGATGTTGGTAAGCTGGGATAGATCCACCATATATCATCATGTCAAGTGATATAACTTTAGATAATATGGCATGTCATATCATCATGTCACGCTGCATGATAGATGATATGGACATGCCACACAAGCGGATTAAGGGTTGAGTGACAAAAATATTTAATTTTGCAAACTTAAGCGACCAAATTGTTATTTTTCATAGTTGAGTGACCAAAACAGAAACTCACCTAAAGTTAAGTGACTAAATTTGTTATTTACCATTTTGTTTAACCAAGGGTATTCCCATTCTTTTGTAATAAGACTAAATATCACTTTTCGACCGGGCGCATGAAAGGTTAAAGTCCTCCCGACAAATGTGTTTTCAGAGATATAACTTGTGTTCTCACCTTATCGGGGTGAAGACTACTTACCATCTCAACCAATCACTTATTGGTCATACATTTTTCTCCTCTAAATATGTTTTGTAGTATTAATACTGAGAATAGTTTAATTCAATTAAATTAAAAATTATGAAAACTCGTAGAGAATTGTAAACTTTTTTATATATCTCATTAAGTAAATTATATAATTAAGTTTAAGTTAAGATCAATTACATTTATTATATATATATATATGTATATGTATATATTTGATACTATAGTGGCCCCTACTACATAAAATTCTTGGATCCGCCCTTGTCGGTAAGTACATTATAAAATTTTGATAACCTCCTAATGAATTTTTGATAATCATAATATGAAATTGTGATAACATCACTATAAAAATTTTGATAAACATCTCTATAAAATTTTGATAAACCTCCTTATGATTTTTTGATAATCTCCCTATGATTTTTTTATAACTTCATTATAAAATTTTGCTAACCTCCCTATGAAATTTTGATATACTTACTATGAAATTAATTGATAACCACAGTATGAAACTTCGATAACCCTCTATGAATTTTTGAAAACTAAACAATGAAATTTCGATAACGTACTTATGAAATTTTGATAACTTTCACATGAAACTTTGATATCCTCCCTATGAAATTTTGATTACTCCATAATAAAATTTTAATAACCTTCCTATGAAATTTTGGTAACCACATTATGAACTTTTGATAACATCCCTCTGTAATTGTAATATTGTACGCTAAAATTTTGATGATTACACTATGAAATTTTGATAATCTCCTTATGAATTTTCGATAACCTTTCTATGAAATTTTGTTAACCTCTGTATTAAATTTTGATAACCACACTATGAAATTTTGTAACCACCATTTGAAATTTTGATAACATCACTATGAAATTTTGATAACCACACTTTGAAATTTGACAACCTCGCTTTGAAATTTTGATAACCTCCTTAAGAAATTTCGATAACCACACTATAAAATTTTGATAACCTCCATATTAAATTTTGATAATCTCCCTATGAAATAGAGATTTTTATAACATTCCTATGAAATTTTGATAACCACACTATGAAATTTTATTAACCTCCCTTCGAAATTTTATAAATTTTGATAATCACACTATGAAATTTTGATAACCTCGCTATTAAATTCTGATAACCTTTCTATGAAGTTTTGATAACCAGTCCTATGAAAATTTTGTAACTAGACTGAAATTTTCATAACCACGCACTATGAAATTTTGATAACCTCCATATGAAATTTTGAAAATCTCCATGTGAAATTGTGATAACCTTCTTATGAAATTTTGATAATCTCATTATAAAATTTTGCTAACCACACAGATGCAACAAAATCAAAATCATAATATCACAAATTCTCCCAGCTCAACAATTGGTTTTCTTTTGGTCAAACCCAACAAAAAATTGATTGATTCGATTAAGTCAAAACCGAAACCCCCTAAAATACATCTTTTATATATATATATATATATATATATCAATAATTCTACCAAACAAAAATATCATTATTTAAAATATTAGCTTAGTATTTTAGATTTTTTTTTGGTATCTTTAGGTTTTTTTTACAATTTAATTCTTCTGAAAATTTTCTTTAAAAAATAGAATTTTAGAAGCATATATTAGATTTATTAAATGAAAATACAGTTTTCAATAGAGTAAAATTGTGAAATCTGAATAATAATTGATATTAAGAATAATAAAAATGACCTTTAACAGAAATTAAGATTAAAAACCAAATCAACATAAGGATAAAGCCTAATTATAAATAATGGCGTTTTAAATTTTATTTTAAAAAAAAGATATATCATACAAAAAAAGATATATCATCATTAATCTAAAAGCTCTCCAACATTAGTTTTATATATAGTAATCTATATCTATATTTTACTATTAAAGTTATCTCCAAATTGTTGTATGTTCAGTATTTGGCTCTTCTGCTGCTGATATTTGTCCAAAGTTGATTGGTTGAGAGAAAACCAATATATATTATTATATATTTAGAATTCCAAATAATATTTATAAATAATATTTAGAACATTGAATTATAATTAAAGTAAAACTCCATTTCCTTTTACGAGTAGATAATTTTATATATATATATTTGAATAGAAATTAGAACCCTAACAATATTTCTTTCCATTTAACTTAATTCTATTAAATAAAATAAAATTTTACTTAGAATTAAAATTACTCTGTTCCAATCAGAAACTGAAAAACTCAACGCGAATACGCGGGGATATTAGTATAGATTATTTTTAAGGTTTTTTTTTTCTCTTACAATGAGGGGGAGAGAGAAGAGTGGGTTTGAACCCCTAACTCCTTGTTGAACTTCCAAGCCTCTTGCCACTAGGGTAAGCGGTGGAGTTCAGATTATTCTTAAGTTAGAGAATATACTTCTTATAAGAATTTATATATACTATTAATCTAATTTTTTTCTAATTGAAATCTATCAACTTAATTCATAAATTAATATTTCATCGTGTATAAAGAATTTGAGGCAACTTAATATCGTCTCACAACTTGCGAATTCCCAAATCAATTTCCTATCTAACACTATCTACATATAGTATATAGGTTTTAAAAAAAATAAATTAGAGGGGTACAAGTGAAGTCTCATTACAATGAGAATAAACGTCTTTATGCCGAAACATCTAATGAGAAATCAATCCAAACTAAGAAACTACCTTATATAAACTGTTATCTATCAAATAAACAAATAAACTAAACTCATACCCCTTGAGACTTGAAATTATGACCTCATAGTCCAATCACAATACACCTACCAGTTGAACTAAGAACTCAGATGCTAGGTTTTTCTTTGATCATCGATTTTTTGTTTCCAATTTATGGAATAGATTAAATTTAATTAATTGATAGAACTTTAACTTTAACTCATGGCAATATTAGGCGCGTCCGCTAGTTTGAAATTGAATCACGTAGAACCCCAAATGACTGATCAAGAAATTTTTTTCTTTGGTTCAGTGATCATATGGTTCCAAATACTCAGTTACAAACTATCTGATAGTAACATCGAGTTTTGACTAATTTAGATCGAAGTCCCGTTCGATCCTAAATGAGGATAAGTTCTGTGAATTATTTAATCCATTCACAAAATTCGGATCGAGACATTAAACAATTCCTTCCACTTGATCCAACAAACATTAATGAAGCTGTTTCAAATTTTCCAGGCAACTTGTTTGTCCGCAGAAATGAAATTATTATTATGAACATAATAATAAGGAGCCCAATAAATTCTGGTACGTACAATCTAGCCGAAAGAATTAGCACAGATGGGCTAACATCATGGTCCAGTTTTGTCAAAGCCCGTTCCATTGCAAGTATGTTAAAATAAAGCGAAGCGAAGTCCTTGGGAATCTGGCAAAAAAAAGTCCTTGGGAAACAGTCTAACAAGACTATGAAAAATATATAAATAATTGACCCATTGGCCATTTAACGATTTTAAAGCTATTTCCCACCTCTAATTCTTTTTTTCTTTTTAGGAACCTCTAATTCGTATTTGACCCCTAGTTGAGGAATGAAAGAAAAGGCAAATTAAATCTTTAAATTTTACATCCTACTAACAAATAATAGTGCCATCAGGCATTTGGCCTGGTGGTAGAGTACTGAACTCTTAGTTCCAGTCTACCCAGACCATGAGGTCTTGGGTTCGGTGAGTTTGTTTGTAATTTTCTCACGGAATGTGAGTTTGTTTGTAATTTATTTGTTTATTTGTTAGGTAGGTAGTTTATGTTTGGGCATAGAGATTTATTTATTTTGTAATTAAATGAATGGGGAAGGGGTTTGTTGGCTCATAGATTCGGGGTTTGTTGGCTCATAGATTCGATAATGTAGCTAATCATGTAGCGGTGTACGGATATTCATGTGCCTTTGTAATCCCAATTTCTTCAAGAAATGAAAATGATTCTTATCTCAAAAAAAAAAAACAAACAAAGAATAGTTTTATTATGTGTTCATTTTCTTTTCCTACCATTTCTCATTTTAACCATAAATTTTACAATACTGTAGTTTTAGAGATTATAATGCCAAAAAACAATGCATGAGATTTTTATGAATCTTTGTAGTAGCCGGTATGCGATGTTGAACAAAGAGGTAAAGAGTTGAATTTGTGGTGAAAAGCACCTGTGTTCGAGTCTCCACATACCACAGATCCATATTGGTAGGCAATATTATAAGTTCGAAAGATCCCAAAAAGGTAATATAGCAACGAATTATTCGAAGATAATTAGGAACCAATTTTACAACAGAAAAAAAGCCACCATCTCTCCAGTCAAGTTTTGGTGAAATCCAGTCAAGCTAACTGCTGCCTTGACACCATGGAATTAAATATCCGTCGATATATCCGATATCTGTACCCCTCGATATAAATATCCATAAAAATTTCAACGTCACGGAATATCCGTCGATATATCTGTGTATCCGTCGATATTTATCGATATCTCGATAAATCTCGATATATCCGTAAATATCCATAAATATCCGTAAATATCCATATTAAATTAAATATTTTTTTTCGTTTTTACATTTAGGATTAAAAATATAAGCGACATTTCGATGAAGGAAAGGGTTTTTTCAAAAATATTAGCAATTGAAGTCATTTATACAAAACTGTGGTAATAGTAATACAAATAATTGTTTCGTTTAAGTGATTTGGTTTGAGATAGACCCGGGTTTCTCGATAATTTTTCGTTTAAGTGTTGGTATTTGACACAACACTTCTATGTCATTTTTTATTTTTGCCCAAAGCTTTATTGAAAGTAAAAGTCACATTGTAGTTAAATATCTGTTTCAATTAAGTCTGGGTTTTGGTCATCTCAATAATAGGAAGATTCTTGACATGTATGAATTACCATTTTCGTCTTTCGCTAGAAGGCCAAACACTTATTGGATGGCTAACAAGAATTAGTCGAGAGGCATATTTGGAATATGTGCACAATTATATGGCGGTTTATAAACCTTATATGTCATGGCTTGAATATTTTAACTGGATTACTGCCCCCGGGGGAGATGATACATCCATGCCTTGTAGAAGTCATAGCAGTGGTAACTACGGTAGTAGTGATTTTGAGCCTCCAAGAAATTCAATGTGGTACTGAGGTTGTATTTCTGCTTTGGATTGTGTTTTTGTAACTAAAATAATGTAAAATAATGCATTTATAAATATGATATAATACTTTCTTACTTCAGAAAGAAATCATATAATTTTTTACATTTAATGAAGTGGTTAATTTGGTAACCATCATTTTGGAGATAAAATAAATGTGTGTTTAAATTAGTATAGTTGATTTATACATATTACATACACTTTTCGCAGTACAAAAAATAAAAAAAAATAAAAAAAAATGTCTACATATACTCTATTTATCATATCTTGATTCTAAAACATGTGGAAATATGTAAATAAGAATTTGTCAAAATTTCAAAGCAAAATTCAAACGTTTACTATAAATATCCGTCGTTTTAGTGCATTTTGGACCACTTATATTTGAATTTCATCGATACCTCGATATATCCGTCGATACCTGTATTTAACACCATGCTTGACACTTATAACTTATAAGCTTAATTATGTTAAAAATTAAGCTAACAGTAGCCATATTATAGGCTTTGAATAGAGAACTTGGACATTCCTCAGCCATCCAAATTGTGTGCAGTGTTGGTATTGCATTAGGGCCTTAGGTTTAGCATTTAAAGACTTAAGTAATGCCAAAACACGCCAAGAACTTTCTAGCTGTTTTCTTGGTTTGGCATGATAACTTTCCTAGCTATTTCCATGAGAAAATTTCTTCAGAATCAGACCCATTAAGATAAGTTCCTTGTTAGTGATTTCATTGCTTGATAGCATGTATGTAAAACTTGCTAAAGATTACTTAAACATGACTGAATCTAAACCGACAAGGTTAACAGACATACCGGCTGCTCTTTGAAACCACACTAATCATTCAGAAATTGCATAGATTAGAAGAAGTGAACAATCCAGTACTGCCACAGAATATAAAACCTTCCTAACCCAAGATAAAATCCAGGGCAGGTTTTGAGAAAGAAAGAAGCAAGGAAAAATAAAAATGCAGTCCCTTTCCTGGTGGCAAAACACCTGATCCCCTTCATTTTGTATCCCATCCCATCCTTCTATACATTTTGAGAACCATAAACACCTGAACTATATTGTTTCTAACCACCCTTATGCCTACAGGATCATCCATGAAACAGAATTCAACAAAGTCCAAATATCTAAAGAGCCTTCTACTTTTCTCGAGCGGTCCCTTGCGGCTGAAATTCTGCTTTGTTTCGTCTGACATTAACATGATAGGGACCTCGGATGTTCAAAACAGGCCATTTGAAAGTTGTTGACAACCTTTCACTACCTAAATCTCCCTCTCTAAAACAAGGTCAATAACGTGGGAGACAAAAACGTTAGTCGAGGTCAGAACCACCCAAGTCCACAGCTTGTATGTTAGTCATGGCAAGCAAAGCCTGAGCTCGCTCTTAACATATTTAAAACAGAAACCCATGCAGGACGGTGGCTCACTGTAAACTACTGGCCCTACCAGTTGCCGGTATAGAGGCAGCTTGGGCAAAAGAGTGCTGAACCATCATATTGTTGCTGTCAAAAGCATTGGCTGATGATGTGGTGCCCTTCACAGTTTGCTCCAGAAGATGAACAAGTGACATAAATATCTCCACCCTTGTAACATCCCGGTTTGCCTGTAAGGAAACTCATGTCAAATGACTTGCATAAATTCAGCAAACGTGCAATTTAAAGTAATAGCTCACTTTTTTATTCTCATGCAAGGAAGAAACAAACCATACTGAAGAATACATATAAAACTTCTTGATAAACTGCTAGTTAGGGATATCATATTGCTCTGTCCTTGACCGAACAGTAAGAGTCTAAGAGAATAGATCTATTGGAATGACCAGTACAAAAAGAATAGTGGTCAACGTTCCATGCAAGATCTTACCTCCACTGCAAAACGTGCCCAAATCTTGTCATTCCTAGTTTCCATCACTCCCTTCAAGATGGTCAATCCCAGGCCCCTGATTAAGTCAGCTATTTCCAGAAAGAAACCACGTTCTTCACAAAGCATCTGCAGAAGACATAACAATGCAGTCACAGATGTAACAAGACGATACAATTAATCTCTAAGCCAACCTAAGTTATAAGTATAGAAATGGCTACCTCCACAAGCATCTGACGAGGTGGATTGAGATCCTCTACCACAATAGGGCAGATCATAGATTGTGACCCGACCTCAAATGCCCATGTTGCCCCTCCCTCAAAGTTTTCTTTTATCTGAGAAATCAAACAAGAGTAGAACCTTAGCCTTAAAGAGATTCTTGTTCCAATTTTCTATGAACAGGATAAAACATCAAAAGTGACATCAATTTAAACATCTCAAAGTCTTAAGTTTCAATAGATAAAACATTTGTGCAAAATGCCAATGCCAATGAATACTAAAGACATCAGACAGAATAATATCATATGAATATGCTTCTACTTTGATGGATGCTCAATATAAGTTTTGCGTCCTGTTCACACAACTGACATGGCAGTTGCTTAGTACATAATAACTCTTTTGGGACAACTATTAGAACAAGATTTGATCCACCAACCATTTGGAATGATGGATAAATAGAGATATATAAGGCAATGGGGCATAAAGACTAGCCATACCTTGGACTCTCCAGTTTGTTTTAGCTTGTCTGCATGCTTTGTTACACTTTGCAAGAAAAGCATATGCTTGATGGTCTTTTCTAGCAGAGCATCTATGCTACACTGTTAAATCCAAAAAAAAAAAAAAAAAAAAAAAAAAAAAAAAAAAAACCCGACAGAGATTAGTGAATATTTACTAAAGCACTAGCAAATCATTAGATGGCTATATCAAGAGGTTAAAAGGTACAATACTTTTGCTCCATTAGGTACAATTTCCCTCAACTCTTTCACTCGATCTTGGATCATCTGGCGATCTTTTGGCCTGGGCCGAGGGTTCTCTCCAGGTTTTAGCCTTTTGCGATTTGGTTTGGTCATTTCATCATTCCTCTTGGAATATGCAGTTGAGACACTGCTATCACGCCTAGTATTTTGACCCTGCTCAACCCACGAACTGATTTGAGACCCATACATGGAAGTAATTTGAGAACAGGTCCCAGCATCATCCTTGCTACAGCCAGATCGATAAGAACTAGATGGAAGAGATCCTCCTTTCAACAAAGGCTTTGGAAGGCCACCAAGCAACTCCCCTTGCACTTGATCAGAAATGTTAACCTGGCCAAAGGTGGGAGAAGTACTAGGAACAGAGGAATTACTTAACTTTGTCAACGTTGTCCTGCAGGACATATCGTCATCAGATATCTGCTTGCCAGCAGATTTTGCACTAGAGACCACAGCATCCAAGAGATGGTCTGTGCCGACCCCTGAGTAAATACCCCGGTCTGATATCCCTTCATTAGCTGAAAAAATATCAGAAAACATATTCTGCATATCCCTAACTATTGAAGTATCCTTACTCAGAATTTGCATCTTTGAATCTGGTCCCTCAGTAAGCACATTATTCCATTTCCCATTGAGTAGTTTACTCTTTAAATCTGCCCCCAACACATCAAACAAGTCATCACCTGATGGAGGCTGGACACACACACTCTCATACTTTACACTGAAGGATCTACTACTAGAACTTTCATTTTCACACTTCAGGCTATCAGGAATGGCACTGGGGAGTTGCTCGCTAAATGGCATGACATCATCAGCATGGAGCAATGGAATATTAAATGCTTGAAACAAATCATTATCCATACTTTCTGTCTTTGGAACCAAATCAGCTTGAGTGAACTTAGAATTCTCACAATCATGCCCTTGATTAGAAACTCCTGAAATCATACCGGTACTAGTTGATTGATTAGTTAGGATGGATAAAGGAACCTCTGCTCTAGATGAACCAACTTTCTGAACCTCGCTGCCTGCCAGATGCGTAACATCTAGTTTCTGTGAGTTTGGAACAGTAGCTTGGTTTGATTTTGGTTTCATTTGACTATTTGATGCACTAATGCTGCTGATTGCATTACTTTGTAGACCAGCATCCAATACGCTGCTATGACTGGCAATTGATTGACCAATTATGGACTGACAACTATACCCAGACTGTGAGTTGCCAAAAGAAACTTGAGGGTTAAGCCACAAATTTGGGTTTGAGGGAATCACTTCAGCACCAATAACTCCACAGTCCATTTGACTTTTAAAAGTTTGGCCTGGCTTCATCTCTGGACAGATTTTTGATCCACAGTGATCATCCTGAGATTTAGCCAAAGTCTTGATCAGGCCAGGTAATTGGGATGTAAAAGTACCCTGTGAGTTTTCTTGAATCTGTTTAATCAGCAATGGTGATTGACCAATAACCATTGAAGCCTGAGATGAGTTGCTTTGTTGGTTGCAAACTTCAGTAACTGAAGTCAGGGAATTTGTAGACCTATAAATTCCAGCTGAATCCATTGAAATGGGCTTTCCTAAAGAAATGGGGATCCCAATTTTCTCAATGCATTCATTTGCTCCATAGCTGTTAGAGAGAAGAGCTCCGGGGATGCATCCCAAATGTAGAATTAAACTCTTCACATCATTGACAAATCCCATGTTCTCCATAATCTGAAGAAGGAAGAACAGATAAATACTTGATCTTCAAGGCAACTAACAGGCTTTTGGCTTTATGAAAAATCAAACACACACAGGAAAGGAAGGAGCTAAATCAGAGAATAATTGCCGCATCAGTGGCACTATACCCTTGTAAATATTAATCTGTTGTCAACAATATATAAAAGTTTAAAGTTCAAAGCAATGATTTGCTTTATTTGGCTCCAGATATGAGAATATGTTGTAATGTAAGGACCCTAAATATAATGCCATCTTAATCTATGACAAACAAACAGAAACAGATGTTAATTTCTCTCACATCTCAAAATAACTGAGCAAATATTACTTACTGGTACGGAAGAACCAAGTTGAATAACACCATGAGGTTGAACAGGAATAACTGCAACAGTCTGCAATGGATAGATGTTCAATAATCAAGAAGAGAGATAATAATCTGACATTGAAAAAGAGTGAAGGTTATCAAACCTGCATGCCAGCTGAAAATTGGAGATGCACCTCATTTGTAACCTAGAAGCATCCACCAAATTTTTAAGTGAGATAAATTTTTCTTAGTCTTACTATGACAATAACCACCACCACTACCCATTTCCCTAAAAGCGCCTTAATGGGAGCACATATTATCTATTCCTTTTAAGTTCCCATCTTAAGCTTATTAACATCAGTCAACTTCATGCATAAAACAAGAACGTTCCACCGTGTTTAACATTTGATGCACACATGGATATTCTTTAAGAGAATACAGATAGAATCATGCACTCATCAGAGTACAATCAGCTCATGCTTCTTAATTAAGATAGATCTTTGTTATGCCCATTATCAGTAGCTAAAATTTGTAATATACCTCAGGGGGGTGGGTATCCTTGATGTAATTATTTGCAAGAATCCACTGATGGTTTCCAGTAAATGCAGCTCGGCCAACTAACCTGAAAAAGAACAGCAAGCAGTGCCTCACATATATGAGAAATTCAAGGAAAAGAACTTAAAAGTTAATATTCTTTGGTAAATGGATTGTTGAAAAATGGATCATACCCTTGACCTACTATATTAATACGATTATTCATCATTTTGTTAATCAGCAAATAAACTTTGTCCCATGGTTGACTCCCAAGCTGAGAGGAAGTATCTGAACCCCAGCATCCCTCCCACTCTCCAAATGGCAGTTCACATTTTTCGAGTCCAGTAACATGTGGAGGGGCAGTCGTCAGTGCAGATTCATAGTAACATTCCTCCCAAATTAGTAACCTGCAGAGGGTAAAGGACAAAGTTATGAGTTATGATCCAAGAAGGCAAAAACTGATTTCCTTTCTGATGATTTCTGATGAAAAGACACTTATGATTATTTAACTCTTTAATGCATGCAATTCTCAGGCAAATGAAGCCAAAGGCTTAGCCATGAACCCTCCCACTGTGATTTTTGGTAGTTGAAAAATCAAAAGAGACGACAATAAGAAGAAAATGTATGTAGCACATTTCATTCCCAAAAATCTCATCCTATTGGGGGAAATAGATTTTAAAAAATAAAAGTGGATTGTCTCAGTTTCTAATGTTGTTTCTTCTCTCCACATTTTCTCCAGCAACCAAACAGACCATGACAAAAGCAACTAATGGCTGATTCTATTCAATATTTCAACTACTGATAAAAATAGCAATTGCCGCAGAATCAAACAAAGGGAAAGGGAAATTCTGAATCAATGGATACTTCAGCAGTAGACCGGTCCAATACAAATAAGGGTTTCTTGTCAAACTAAAATACAAATCTACTTTTCACTAAGATTCTTTAAGACAAAACAGAATAAACCAAAACACAAAGGTCCAAAAGCAGAAAGAAAAGCAGCATGAGATTACGAATCAAAATGAAAAAATTACAAGATAATAGTAACCAATCACCCTTTCACATGTCTAAAAACAAGTTTTCCACCTCAAGAGACCAAAAACAGTACTACTAAAAGGGGGAAAAAGACTTCCATCCATGTTAGATCTCTTCCCTCTGTTTGGTTGCCAAGAAAATCATTAAGAAAGTTCACTTTTTTAGTTCTTTTAGTACCATCATGGGAAAAAATGATAAAAGGATAGTATAAATTCAGTTTGAAGAGCTAGATATTTTTAAAGGTAGAACCAAAGAAACTAAACATGTTTGTTTCTGGTTTATTAGCAAAATCCAAATGAAGACACAAGCATAAGTCAGATTAAGTGAAACATAAGTTCACTAGTGTAACCAGACCAAAAAATGCACAGCACTATGAAAAATGAAAACAACTTATGCTCTTCTTCCTCTCTTTTTTTCCTCCACAACCAAACAACCCCAGAGAAAAAGAGAAAGGAAACAAATTGCGAAAACAAAATTAAGAGAAGAAGAACTTACTTGGTATTCTGGCAGCCGATCTTCCAAAAAATAGCATAAGACCACTGACTCACCCCACAAAGTGACTTCAAAGCTTCTTTCAACAAACCAGCCATAGCTCTTCTCCTTTTCCTTTAATCTCAAAAATATATTTGAACCAGCAAGAATATATATTTTATATCGTAGGCAGAGAGCAACCAACAGAAACAACTCAGAATGCAATCTTTATAGTATATATCCCACATTCATAAGCAGAAAACAAGTATAAACAAAAGCAGCAAAAAGCTAACTTCCTCTGCAAGAGCCTCTTCCAGCCTGCTTCGTTCTCAACCCACCACTTCTTTTCCTTTCTGGATCCAAGTTCCCTGCTATCATCCTCCTGCAACCCCTCCCCATCAACCCTTTTTTTTTACCTTAAAAAGAAAAAACTACTCAAAAAAAACGAAGAATAAGAAAGCTTTGGGTTTTCTCCTAGATGATGCCACAAGCTTCAAGCTTGAAGATGGCCAAAATTTGCTCCATTTTTTTTCACTTCCAAAAAAACAACAAAAACAACAAAAAAGCTCAGCAAGGAAATAGACAGAAACAAAGAATAAGTTGGAGAGAGATTTGGGTGTTTTCAGTTTTCTTTCTCTTTTTCCTTTTTATGTCACTGTTTTGAGTTGGAAACTTGGAAGAGCTTTTATTTTCTCAGTTTTGTGAGTGTTCACTTTCAGGTTTTTTCTTTTTCAATTTTTTTTTCCTCTTTCGTATTTCTCTTCTTCTTCTCTTCTCTTCTGTGCTCTGCTAAAGTGCGCCACATTAAACACAAACAAGAGGGGGTTTGGTTTCTAAAAATAGGCAAGGAGTTCTGGTGAAATTACTGGAGATGCCACTGTTGGAAAGAGTACTATTTTTTCAGTTTTGTCGGTTTCTGACCTTTTGGATAAATTATTAAAATGAATTTTTGGAAAAACAAAAATTAAAAAAATATAAAAAGAAAAAGTTAATTTCTTTGTTTTTATACTAGTCAGAGATGTAGGTGAGTCTGAACAGAGATGAGGTGGGTGAGTGCGGGTTGCTGTGTGAGATGACGTCATATTAGTTTAAATGCCCTCATTCTTTCAACTAAATTACCAAAACGCCAAACAAAAACTTGTACTGTAAAAGAAAACAGTAGAAAAATTAAGTATATTAAGCATATACTAATACAGCTGAATCCTGATGCTATGGAGAAAATTCGGACTTAGAGAGCTTTATCTCCGTGGAGTGCGTTTAGTAGAACGGTACGGTGGTGGTGCAATTGACACTATTTACATACTGTATAGATAAGATTACACTGTACAGATCAAATTAGGTATCGGATGAAATTATTAGAAAAGCGATTGAAACGAAGATTACATTTATTAAACCTCCGTTTGACTGGTGCACCAGTCCACTGGCAATACGACCGGTGAATTGGTGCACTAAACATGACCATAGTTGTCAACTCGATTCGAAAAAAGTTAACTTGTAATATACAAAAAAGAAAAAAAAACATGTGAATCAACAAAAGATTGGATTAAATGATTCGATACTTATTTTCATTAAAAAATATCTCGAATTCGAATTTTTTGAATAAAGAAATTATTATCAGAAAGTTTTATGTTGTGATAGGCTCACTAGATTCCAGAAAGATTAAGGAATATATGGAAAAAGAAATTTAATTATATACTTATTTTATTTTATTTTATTTAAAAATTCAGATAATTAACTCGTTTAATCTCAAGTTTAAGCAAGTGAAACTACACTACACAATAATAATTATAGTGGGTTTAAAATTATGAGAATTGAGAGGGTGGATTGAGGAGAGTATGATGAGATGACAGTGTTCATAAGGGTTGTGATTTTGGGGGGGAGTGGGGCCGTGGGGTATTATGTAATGTGCTTATGATGAATGATTAAAAAGTTGAGAAAAAGCACATGACAAAAAGAATTTGACTCTTCTTCCATTATTATCTCTCCTTTTATCTATTTTTATAATTTATTTATAGTTTTATATATATACTAGTAATTTATATATGTAGTTTTCTTTTCTTTTTTTTGCCATAATTTATATATATAATATAAGCAATATGTTTCTGATTGATTATTCTCCTCCCTCTTCTTTCTTTTTTTTTTAGAAAAGGTACTCCCTCTGTCTCATATTATAAGTCCTCTTCTAGAAACTTTATTTGTCCCAAAATATAAGTTGTTTTTTAAAACTCAATGCAACTTTTACCTAAGTTATCTAAATTACCCTTGTTAGTG
This sequence comes from Corchorus capsularis, assembly GCA_001974805.1. NCBI lineage: Eukaryota > Viridiplantae > Streptophyta > Magnoliopsida > Malvales > Malvaceae > Corchorus > Corchorus capsularis. The sequence continues at coordinate 1,105 of AWWV01013185.1, read as the reverse complement.
GTAGTAGAAATTTAGTTGGAATTTAATTTATCTATTGACTATTAGAGAGTAAGTGGGAGAAGAGAGACTTAGTGGGGGGAGAGAGAAGAGAGATAAAATTGAAAGAGAAGATAAAAGTTTATGGAAGTTAGAGTTGTAACTACTTTTCTTAAACTTTGTGATACAGTTAAAATGGATTTATATTATGGGACAGAGGGAGTACTAGTTAATATTTCCTCACCCTTCCTTTGCCAGTTTGCCCCTTGTGGATTTAACTTGGAATACAATTTGTTCATTACTGAGGCTACTACTTACTGTATGGGTATAAGTGCATTTATTGTAATAATTTTGACATCTTTATGAGGTAATGTACTAATTAAATTGTTAGTATATTGTTATGTGCCTAGAAGAAGGGCTTGCTTAGGTTCTCTTTGGCATAGTCATGAGATTTATTTTGGTTAAAAATAGTTATGGCTATTAGATTAGTGATTGTTGTTTAGACTTAGAAGTAACTTCAACTCATGTTTAAAAAGAAAAGTAATTTTCAATAACCTTCCTTTCTACAGTTCTCTACGGTTCTCTAACTTTTTTTTTTACTTACTTCTTTGTTTATTCATCCTCCTCCTTGGCTAAACTGTCGAGGGGAAGGGGGGTTTTATTCCGTTTCTTGTTATTTCTTTTGTTTTAGAATGAAGTCTCACAAATCTGTTGATCTATTTGGATTATAAGTATACAGATCTTTAGATATTGGATGTTTGAGTCAGTTTAGTTTATTAAATCAGTTTGTTTAGATTGAGGATTGTTCACTATCATATTGAAATTTGTTTTCTTTTGTGATCTTTATATCATTTTGGAAGGTTTTCAGATCACTCACCATTCTGTCATTAATAAAAGCTTTCTGTTGAAAAAATTACACAGAAATGAAAACGGGGAGGCTAGTGTCGCACATGTTAGAGACTCATGGGAAATACTCGAAACTTAAACCATACTATTTTAGATGATTCATATCATGATGGCAGATTCTGAGCCAATCGTTAATTAGGAAATTATGTTCAATATATTGTAATTTATGATATGATCAATATAATTTCATTTTTATGTATGAAAATTACATTTAAAAGAAGAA
>AWWV01013182.1:0-34836 GCA_001974805.1 Corchorus capsularis | reverse complement strand
AATCGATATTTGCATCTTTTGNCTTTGTTGCTGAAATGATCCTTCTCAATGCTTTTCCTTATTGCTTGCTTGCTCTGTTCATTTCTCTCCCTGCACTTGTAATTGACTTTTGCTTGCTTTGATTTGGAGCTTATGCTTTGTATCTGTTTCTTCATGGCTTCATCAACTTTCTGAGAGAGAATAAATCTCATCTTTTGCACTTGATGTAGCCGACAGCAAGTTTCTTTTCCCTAAGCACTAGTGCTCTGTTTGCTCTCCTCGCATGTATACCAACTGATGGTGTATGTGCCCTTTTGTATATGGGCAACATTTTGTGCTTCCTTTCTCTCCTGCAGGTTTCTAATTTCCAAGACCAAGATTCATTTCAAATCTTTCTCGACCTTGTAAAGAGGAGAAAGAAAAAGTGCCAAATGCAATGCTATGTGAATGAAGATTGACTTCCCTTTTTTTTATTTAATGTATATATATTTTTTATTATTATTATTTTGTATTGTATTTTTTGAATCGTAAGTGCTAATGCCAAATGTAAAATGAAATGCAAATGGTTCTTTTTGTATTTTCAAACTTTATGTAATGCAGACTGTTATATTATATGAGGTTATTTCAAATTCCAATATATCTTCTAATTATGGTATTTGATTTAAAGGGATTAATTAGACATTCCAAGTAAGAAAAAGTGCTCTACTAATCAAAATGCAAATCCCATTTATGCAATATCTAACTAAATACTAAATTGAGGGTTAATTAATCAGCGATCTAAATTGAGCTTGAGCTATATGATTTAAAATGCAACGATACTAAATTATTAAGTGAAATTAAACCGTGAAATATGCAAAAATGCTAAAAGTGCACCTTAAGTATTTTTTTGGATTTTCAAGATGACTAAAATGAATTAGTTAATCTAAATTAAAAGTGTACTAAAAATTATCAAAATGTCCATGAATATGCAAATGACCAAAATACCATTAGTACAAGAATGACCAAAATGCCCCTATGTGACCCTAACGCCTATTAAGAAATAAATTGATTTAAATTGAAGGATATAGGACGAAAATGGGTGTCTACATCTACACTTTTTTGTAATTACACATTTCCCTTCCTTAATTGTTTTTAATTAATGTTTAAGACTTTTAATTAATTGCTTCTAAACCCTAAACCCTTAATTACTTTTAATTAATGTTTCTCTTGCTGTTTTCTCTTTTCCTCTCACCAACTCAGTTGCTGCTTCCTTTCAACTCCTTGGTGCTGATCAATTTTCAGGTTTGCCAAAAATCAAACCTTTCCATCACTCTCCTCTGTGTTCACCTTCATATCTCTTTTCTCTTTCTTCTCCGTCTCCATCCCTTCAACATGGACCGTTCAATATTTTTCCCCTTCTGAATTAAAACCACCCTTTATTCAATGTGAGTATTATTATCCAAATAACAACATATTTTATAACCTCTTTGCACTTCCTATTACTTACAAATAAAAACATGTTCTTGACCTTTTTAATTTTGCATGTCTAAAAAGTTAACTTACAAAGATTTGTGTCAGAGACATAATTAAAACTAATCCATTTAAATTGCATTTTTACTAAAATCTTATATAATTCAATCAATTAATCAATCAAGCACTACTCTAGAACAAAAAATGTTATTGGCCCTTATATAATTGATTATATTAATATTCTTATTCAATCAGTTAGTTAATCAAGCACCACTCTAAAATAAAAAACGCCCGTAGCGCCAGCGCGGGCTAATATAACTTGTATATATATATATATATATATATATATAACTTGTATATATATATATATATATACTATATATTATTTTCAGTTACCAGGGAAATTACTAAAAGGCCAAATTGAGGATTAATGTGGTGCCACCTTTTGGCTTTTTTGTTTTTTGTTTTTTTTGTCTTTTCTCACTTTTCGAATGACTAAAAAGTTTCTCTATGAGTTTACCCCCTTCCTTTTCCTACTACCCTTTTTTGTAATTACTCATTTCCCTTTCTTAATTGCTTTTAATTAATGTTTCTCCTCATTTTTCTTTTTCCCTCTCACCAAGTCAGTTGCTGCTTCCTTTCAACTTGTCAGTGCTGATCAATCTTCAGGTTCGCCAAAAATCAAACATTTGATTACTCTCCTATGTTTTCACCTTCACATCTCTTTCCTTTTTCTTCTCCTTCCCCATCTCTTCACCATGGACTGCTCAATGTTTTACCATTCTGAATTAAACCACTCTTTCTTCAATGCGTCTATTATTATCCTATTAACACCATATTCTATTACATCTTTGCACTTCCTATTACTTATAAATAAAAACATGTTCTTTGACCTTCTTGGTTTTGCATGTCTAAAAAGTTAGCTCACAAAGATTTATGGCAATAGCAAGAGACAATATTAAAACTAAGGGTTTAAATTATATTAGGATCATCCTAAAAAGGGGTGTTTTTAGGTTTCCATTAGGATGTTGCCACCTAATCAAATTTGAATCATCATCAAATCCTAATTTACACCCTATCACACCTAATTTAATTTTTACTATTAATTATCTTAACCTAATCTTAACCTTAGTTAAATTTAATTTTTACTATTAATTATCTTAACCTAATCTTAACCTTAGTTAAAATTGAATAATTTTATTTTTAATTTTTAATTTTTTTACTTGCAATGTGACTTTTTTTTAATAAATTTTGTTTTTGCCTTAATGGATGATTCTAATCCATTTAATTCAATCAATTAATCAAGCACCACTCTAGAATAAAGAATGTCTGTGGACCTTATATTAATATCCTTATTAAATCAGTTAATCAAGTACCACTCTAAAACAAAGAATGCCCGTAACGCTAGCGCGGGCTAATATGACTTGTATATATTATATAGGAGTATGAGATTGAGAACCAACATCCATGTCTCTTGGACCGGAATCGGTTTATGATAAAATTACAAAACTATATAAATATATCATTTGGGAAGAATTATAAGAAAATTTTCTTTATTTGATGACGCTCTATGATATAGATCATTTTAATTTGAAAGGATAAATTAAATATTGATCATTTTCTTTATTTGAATTCATGTTTTCTACTTGAAATGAATTAGTTTTGGATCAATAAAATTTGGAAATATCCTTAGTTAAAATTGAGAGAGAGAGCTTTATTACTACAGTAATTGAAGAATGAAAACCAGCAACAACATACTACTGAAAGAAGGTCAAGGCTAAATATCATGTTAAGAAGACTAATCAAGTAAGCTTATATCTCAAAAGAAAAGTAAGCTTGGGTATATAAGCTTTCAATTGAATTGTTGGACTGAAGCAAAAGAAACAAAGAGAAACAAAGAGATGATGGTCGATGGGCTACTTGCACAAATAAATTGGGCCTAAAGTTGATCTTATGTCTCGATTCATTTCAAAAGATATTTAATAATCAGGCCTTATGTAATTGGACTCAATCTTATATTGGGCTTCGATGGGTAAGACCAATTTTTCTTGATGAAGTAGGCCCTAAGGCTGTTTTGAAGGATAAATCTATTGTATCATGGTGAAATTTAATCATTGCTGCTAATAGTAAATAATAACAAGTTTTCAAGAAGGTTTCAAGAAAAAGGAAGAAAAAGTTCAAAATTTCCATGATAAACACAATGAAGAAATATAAACCATTTTCTATTGTATCATGTATAAGAATATATAAGCTCTTCTTTCTCTTATTAATTAATATATGATGATAGAGAGGTCGAGGAAATCATGTAAAGATGTTGGTTGCTTATAAAATCTTTTATATTCGAGCATGATATGTAAAATTAACTACTTAAATAATTGTAGAGTAGAATCATGGGCTTTTATATACCTTCGAGAAGGATTCATATATTCATCATAAAGTAGTAGAAAATGTTGAAGCAAAAGAAGAGGAAGAGAGAAATAAACAACTCATTATTACATAGTACACAAGAGTGACAACTGACATGTGACACTCTTATAAATTGGGCCTAGCTAGCTAGGATTTACATTATTTTTTTTTAATGGTGGAGCAGTTTGCACTTTTGCAACTCTGAATCAGAACTTCTTAGGTAGATATGACAATATTAATATAGTATATATATGATGATTCGTAAATCATTATTATTCTTATCATGCAAAGCTAGTTTCAAGAATCACAATCAATTGTGTAGAAATTAATGTAAGTAGAGAAGCAAAGATATTGAAAGAGAAAAAGACATTAAATAATTTTCTAAGGTCATTTTTTGTTGCATATACCCTATCCAAAATCTTTAATTGTCCAAACTTTCTGAAGCACCACCAAGCCTCCTAACCCATGGAGAAAGTACAAATGTAGGGATTCCTACCTTAATTTATTTGTTTATTTCTTTTGATATTCTTATTTAATATTAATATATACTTATACTTATATGACAGTACTCTCATGAAGTAATGGCACATAATATATGGTAGAATTTTTAATTTTCTTGAGGGGAAAAGTGGCGGAGCTAGCTGGGAGATTGAGATGCAGGCCAGGTGGCCTTCAAAATTTGATTAGTTTATATCATGTCATACAAAGTACTTTCATGTTATTCTTCCAGGCCAGGGTCACATCCATTTCTTTTTTGATTAGCTAGAAATATTTTTATATACAATATTGATTGGTACCATGATATATATCAGTGTCAAAGAACAAAAATGATGATGATGATGATGATGATATTTAATTAATGTAAAAGAAACCCATATTGTTGGATACATTGTTGGATGCATTTAGTGGATTTAGATTTTAGTGTAAGCATGACTTACTTTATCTAATACCTTTTCTCTATGAAGTAAAAATGTTTAATAAGATTTCTCTTGTACTTAGGAAATGAACTTGTTTAGGAGAAGGAAAATTTCGAACTTGAAACCTCGATGAATCCTATCAATCTCTAACTATCTCAGTCAGAAGGAAAAATTATATATATAGTTTGATAATTATTATTAATTAACTATATAATCGGAAACACTTTACATAATGGTTGTTACCAAATGGGCACTTGCTATGTAAAATTTTGGGAAAAGGGTCTTTCATCCTTTTAATTAATTTATTTAAATGACTAAGCATCGGGAAAATTAAGGTGTTTTTCCAGGTGATTAATCATGCTTTTCCAACTAGAAAATGGATACTCTCTCCTGATTAGACTGCGTGTGGAAAAAGAAATAAAGAAAAAAAAATCTCAAAAGTAATTCTACCACTATAAAAGCAATATTATTTGATGTCTTAGTCAGATGCCTAACAAAATTCATGAGTGTTGAGCATTTTATAAGGTTTAGATCTTATTAAACTTCAGTTGACATGATGGGGATTGCCCAAAGGAAGGGACATGCCCACTTCTATACAGGAATAGGCAAAATTTATTAAAGACAAAAAGATATAATTTTTAACCTTATACTGAGTTATACATATGGATGACAACATTTTTGTTATAATTTCGGATATCTCAAAAATAAACAAATAAATAATTAAATCGGAGACAATAAAGAAAATTTTCTTGTGGACATATGTCATAACTTTTCATTATCGAATCAATCGATTACAATCACTAATCATAACAATCTCACTAGAAAATCTCAATCTAACCAACCCCAAACCCCATTAAACCTATATATGGTATATTTTCTCACAATAACATAACTTTATCTCAACTCTTTCTCTCTTATACACAGAAAACCCAAACATAAACAATTTATTTATACCCATCCTACATAGACTCCTAAATTACTGGTCTAAATAACTCTGCTTTAACTTAGCCACCAAGTAACTTTACCTTAACCTGGAAAACAAGTAGCTAATTAATTATTAGTTATCAATCTAATTTTCTAAGTCCTAATTAATTTGAATTAATTTCCTAACAATTTTGGAGTACTGGATATATAATAGGAAAATTTATTTAATTAGGTCCTCAACCTGGCAAACTACATAATTATTTTATATCTAAAACTTATATACTTTTTTTATTCAAACAATTCATCCAAAGCTACTTTTCTAACTCAATGATAGAAAAACTATCAAATCGAACACTTTCTTTTCAAAATTGAAAAATTTCAGGTTTCAGTTTAAAATCAAGATAAGATTGAAAATTTGATATTTATGAGAGTTGAGAATTATTTTCTTAAATAAAATGTAGTACTAAATATTCATCAATAGAAGAAGTTGATTGAAAAAAATATTTCTTCTCTGGAGCACTCTCGAGTTTTCTCGCTTTTTCCTAACCACCTATATCTCCTTCCTCACAAATTCATCCCAAATCTTGTGATTTGTTTCTTTAATTTTGTTTCAGCTTTCTTCTTCAGATGTTTTCACTTTTAATCATGATCTTGCATAGTTCTTTCAAATAGCTTTTGTTTAGTTTCAATCAAATTTACGATTTCAAACCTCCTTTAACACCCTGTCGTTGTTTCAGCCTTGGTATTACTGTTTTAATCCTGTTACTTCGAACTCTTTCTGATTTTTTTTGTTCTCAATATCTTCTCTTTGTCTTTGGATTAGTGCTTTGTTGAAAAGATTAACTGAAACTACTTCTCAATTAAGGATTTCAGGCGTGCCTTTTACTGAACCCTCTCACTAATCTTGCGGTTCCCTCTGTCTAAGCGTGCATTGACGCCGTCTATAATCATGAATCTTACTCATAAATATGTGCCTCCATACAAACGTTCTAATAGAGACTCCTCTACCTTCCATAATACTGGCTTTAAAAGGCATAAAGATAGTCTTCATGATCATAATTCCAAACATTCTTCTTCTCATTTCAAATCATCGCCTTCTTTCATCCACCCTTCTTCTTCTCTTTTTCCCAATCTAACAACCAATAAATACTTGTTGTGGTCAAAATCTGCCACAACGTTGACCTGTGAAGGTCGTCTCCTGAACTATTGGTCTTTGAAGGTTGAAGAACCTGCAAGAGAAGAACAACTACAGAGTGCGGGGGTGGGAGGCCCCGCGTTAGCACTCCGATGATTAAGTTAGTGACGTTCTCAAGTAGATTAAGGAATTTAGAGTGTATTCTTCTTTAGGTATAAAGTTTGGAGGTAGGAAATGCTCTGTATTTATAGGCGTAGGAAATGCCATGTCACTGGTCCATGGATCCGGGTCGGGTCCGAGAACGTCGGGTCCAAGGTCAACTGATGCTGAGTCAGCAGTCAATGAGTGAAACCTTATGATTTGGTCAATGGTCACCCAGCGGGTGTTGTGGAGTGCGAAGGGGGCGACGTTCGTCGTACCCTGTTAAGTATATGATCCACAATTGCCCCCTAGGCGTGAGGGGGGTTATAAAGTGACCGCGCGAACAACTTATGTTTCCGTCAGCAAGGGACGGGCTTGGGTGGGCTTTATGTTCGTCGTTCGTCGAAAGCACCCTTTATGCTTGTTCTTTGCACTTTGTGGTTGTTGTGTTTGTTGTTTTTTTTTTAAATTCAAATTTGAAATTCGAATTTTGAATTTTTAATCTCGAATCCCGGGCGAATTTTTTCCCTTGACACGTGTCAAGATCTTGATCATGTAGCCCATTCTTGACCGGACGATTGAAACCTTTCGGCTCCCGCAGTTATTGAGACTGGGGCTATAAATAGCCGGTTTTTCCTTCCTCTACCATTTTTTTAGCCTTCCAACTTTTGCCTTGTTGTTTTCTTTCCTTTTTGTTTTCCAGATTTCGCAATCAACATTCCGGTGAGTTTTTTTTGGTGGCCTTTTCATCTATGTGATGTGCTTTAGTGTGTGATTCTTTGCGCCTGTCATTCCTTCAGATTTGATGGTCGATTTTAAACGTTTTCTGGAATTCCTTTTCTTCTTCGGTTTGTTTTGCAGTTTCTCATTTTTGAATTCAACTTTTCATCTTCCTGCAACGCTCGTCCATCACGGATCACTTGGGTAGCTCCGAGTTTCCATTGAAATCCCTGAAGACACGATCGACAGAGCCAAGGTCTAGAGCGAACTGTCAGACGACTCTGATATCTAATTATTTGAGAGCTTGGGTCTTCCACTTTGAAGGGTTCCGTTTCAGATTGGTAGGGTTTTTTAAGGGTCACCTTAGGTAGGTTTTTGTTAATGTCTGCCCCGGACGGTTCTCAGGACATCACCAGGACACCGGACATGGGGGACAGTTTTTCCCCGGGAGACGACCGTCATAGTGATAGGGCGAGTAGCTCGTCGAAGGTTCCCTTGGTCAGGAAGAGGAAAACTGCGGAGATTTGAGAGGTATCCAGCGCTCCAAAGGTCATATCCCAAGAAATTGGTGACCCGACCTTTTCCGGTTTATCTCCACTTCCTCCACCGTGTTCGTCCTTCTCAGTTGGAGCTGGGGAATTAGGGTCGGTGGAGATTAATGCTCCTGTTGGTGATGTAGCAGAGCTTTCATCTTCTGCCACCCTTGAGGCCGCCGTATCTATATCTGCGCCGATCGTCTCTGAGAGTTCTAAGGCTGAGTTTGGGAGCTTAGCGAGTTCTTCTAACTCTGGGGAGAAGAATTGGATAACGAGGAAGTGGATGGTTCGTTCTCTGTTGCGAACCAGGTCATATCCAAGTATGTGAAAGGAGCTGATAGTGTGTCTATTAGAGCGGTGAAGGCTCATGTTAGCAGGATAGGGTTAGGTCCGGTTTCAGGCTTCAAGTTTTGCTATCCGACGGAAGACGATCGTCTGTACAACATTCGCCAAAATGGTAGAAGGGCGTTCTTCACTAGGGTGATGTTCGAGTGTGGCTTCAGATTACTGGGGCATCCCTTTATCCATGAGGTGTTGAACTACTATGACGTCGCCGCATCTCAAGTAACGCCGAACTCTTGGATTCTCATTATGTGCTACATCGTAAGTTGTATTTACAAAGGTTGGAAACCTAGTATGAAGTTCTTCCGTCATGAATTTAGGGTTTCTAATAATGGGGGATTTATCAGCTTCAACCGTAGAAAAGGGAAGACGTTCTTTGAAGTTCCTTCTAGCTGGCGTGATTGGTAAATCGAATTCTTTGGCATTCAGATTAAGAAGGGGATGAAGTGGCCGATCAGGACTAGGTGGTCTAATATAGAGAGTAAAACTTATAATGTTGCCAAATATGAACTTAGTCCAAAAAATCAGGAGCAATTGAGGTGTTTTAGCTCCCAAACTTTTCATTGGAGGGAGATTCTTCATGTTGCTCATCTTATTCTCTGTTGAATTAGTCCCCTCTCGTATCAGATGAGTGATGTGGATGAGAGTGAGCTCGAGACGGGCGTCTGCCAACCCTTGGTGTTTAAACACAAAGAAATCGTTGGGGGTCAGGAGGTAGAAGTTGTAGAATCGACGGTCGTTGTTAATGCCTTAGGTGAAAGAGGGAGGGAGTTTATGCCTGATGATGTTGAATTTGAGGAGAGATCATACGTCGCTCCTTGGTTTGAGAAGAAAGAGTGGTTTGAAGGTCCTCCTTCTCCAGATGTTGAGCAACCTCGTGGTCCTGGAAATCATGGCAAAGGGAAAGGTTTGATGACCTTAAATGCGCTGGCTGAGGCTGAAGGTCGTCTTGGTCTCCCCGTGTCGGTCCTGATGTCCGAGATTGAGAGTCCTTACGATGTTTTACTAGTCTCTTCTATTGTATGGAGTTTTTCCGTTCGTCTATTTGTACGGCCGACTAACGTACTGCTTCCTTGATTATGATATGTAACTTGAATAGATACCTTGACGAGATGAGTTCTCTTTCTTTAGCTGAGAGACGAACTAGGCAGAACGCTCGTCATGCAGGCATCAGTCCTTCTACTGCCACGGCTCAACCTCCTCAGTCGACAGTTAGTGGGACTTCGAAGGTGCTGGCCGCTGAGGCTAGCTCTTTGCAGTTAGCCCAGGTTCATCCTCAGGGTCCTCATTCTGCGATTAAGAGCTCTCACGGGATGGGATCCAGCTTTGGTAGGGGCTTTGCTGAATGGTACAGGAAGGATTGTGAGAGGGAGACTGCCCCCCGGTTCATCGATCTGATGGCTGCGTTCTTCTCACATGGCCTTAACTATGCTGATATCGACAACTTTAGGGTCGTTCGTGATGCTGCTCCCGTCGAGCGTGCTGCCCTGATGGTTGGTGCTGCTATTCATGTTAGTATCCAACTGTCGTTCGTTTGTCATTATGTCTTTAGGAGGACTGACTGGAAGGTCCTCATTTGTTCTGCAGAATCTCGTCGTCGCTCGAGGGAACTTTTCTGCTTTTGAGAAGGAAATTTCTGAATGGTCACCTCAGGTTGCCAAGTATATCTTTGAGAGGTTGCCTGGAACTCCTCTAGTTCGTCACCAGCGGGAACAAGATCAACCTAAAGCGATGATTTTCAAGAAGCACGCACAGCTGAAAGGCTTTCAGGATGACCTAGCACGCACCATGACGGCACTGAAGGATGTCAAAGTTGACCTTCAAGATGAAAATAATAGGGTGCAACGGAGGAACAAAGCTATCATGGACGACGAACGGGAGACCTTTGTCAAAGAGAAAGCGTCCTGAGCAAAAGAGAAGGCTGCTCTTCTGGTAATACGATCGTCTTATCTTGCTTTTTTTTTTCCCGTACTGAGTTGCATTTTTTTTTTTTTCGCACTGAGTTGGTGAGATCGTTTGCAGGTGGAGAACAAGAAACTTAAGGCGATGGTTGAGCTGTGCTTGGAGCAAATGGCTGCTCATATGAACTCCGCTCTTGATTCTGCTATCTATTTGATCCAGAAGGAGAACCCAAAGCTTTACGTCTCTGGCATCAACTTTGATAGTGACGAGCTTCCCCCAGGTTATGTCATTGATCCCATAATCAACAAGACGCTCGATGCGTTCATACAAGAACAGGGGATTGATCTTCAAGAGGGGATTGCTGACGTCCAGCCTGGTACGATCGACTTTACTCCGATTGGGACTCCACTGCGCATAGAAGATGTTCAAGATCCTACGGCTGACGACCATCAGCCAGAGCAAGTGGCAAGTAAGCACCAGAAGAGAAAATGAGCATCTAAGGCCCAATCTTTTTCTACTGCATGTGATCTTTATCCCTTTGGGATTTTGAGAACAATTTTTCTAATAATTTGAATTCCTTATTCTCTTTCTTATTTCTGCTTTGGATATTTCTATGACGACGCTCGTGTTACTTCTGAGCGGTTTCATCTCGGATATTTTTGTGAATGTTGCTTTAATGTTTTAAACCTTCTATTCAGTTCTGCTATTTTCTGTTTCTCTGAGAAATTACTTAGTACAAATGTTTTCGCCTTTTGGTGAGATGCTCGTCTCGCTTCATGGTAGGGTGCGTGTGTAGAGCAGGAGTTTTTATGCGTCTCGCAGGAGACGTTCGTGTAGTTTGTAGCTACGATGTTTATCGTTTAATTTTGTAGATAAAACGGTTTCGTATGGGACATCCGCCTTTTTAGAAATTACGATGCTTGATCGTTTATTCTTTAGATAAAATGGTCGTGGGAGACATTCGTCTTATTAGTGATTACGATGCTTGATCGTTTGGTTTTTAGATAAAACGGTCTCGTGGGAGACGTTCGTCTTATTATAGTTAATGATATTCGAGCTGTCGCTTATTTTTTTGATAAGACGGTCATGAGGGAGACGTTCGTCTTATTATGGTTGATGACACTCATTCGAGCTGTCGTTTATTTTTGGTAAGACAGTCTCGAGGGAGACGTTCGTCTTATTATGGTTAACGACACTCATTCGAGCTGTCGTTTATTTTTTGATAAGACAATCTCGAGGGAGATGTTCGTCTTATTATGTTTAATGACGCTCATTGATCGTATCGTCAATAACCATTAAATAAAATTTATCCCAACAATTACTAACTAAAAATAGCTAGGGCAAGTAGGGGTCGAACCCACAGAGAAATTGGTTATTATTCTTTTTCTTAAAACAAAATAAAATAGAGAGAATTTTGGAAAAGAGTTTAAAATTAAATCTAGCAAACTATTAACTAAGAAAGCAATCAAGAAAATTTAAGAAAACAATTAAAGAAAAAGCAGTGAATTTTATAAGAAAACAATTAAAGAAAACCCTCCAACATAGAATTAAGTTCCCTCTTGACATAAATAACATGGATCATTGATATCTAATAATTATGAAAACCTTGGATAGCTTGGTGATTTAAATCTTAAATTACCTCAATTAGATAAATTTACCGTTCTAGGGCTTAATCTACCCCTTTTACTCTTTCAACAATCAATTACCGTTCTAGGGCTTAAAGATTGTTTAGGAATAAAGCATTAAGTATAAGTAATTTATTAACAAGCACAACAAGCAATTTCTCGGTCATTGATTCTTATATCTCTTGGAAGGAGGTCTAACTCTCATCCAATTGCTACATATGATTAAATCTGAGGTTCTAATTCTAAAATTAATCTAGCTAATGTTAACCTAATTTATCAAGGTAGTGTCGACTCCAATCCATCAAAACAAGCAACATAGGATTAAAACAGAGATCTAAGAAATACCCAAAATAATTCTCATATATAAGCACAAAATCTCACTATGATATAAGTCAAGAGATCAATTAAATTCTACATTGGAGAAAAGAAAAGGATTACTCACTCATGAATTGAGTGAGCATCCACAAATAAGAAGTAGAAAACTTATCTATGGATGATGAAGACAGGGCGGCGGCGGCTCCTAGGAATTCTCCTCCAAATCTTCAAACTAAACTACAATATATCTTATGGAAAAATTACACACTAAAAATCTAGACCTAAGGTGGCTATTTATAGTAGAAAAATAACCCAAGGACTCCTTTTAGACTTAGGATAATAGTCTAGGACGGTTTAGGGTCTAACTTGGACTCCAAGTTGAATTAAAAGTCTTCCTAGAATAGAATCCAAGTAAAAACAGGATCCTGGAATTTTCTGGAATTGTGCAGAAACTTCAACGGAAATTTCGGATCTGAAGATGGCAGAATTAGGCTTTGGACTTCAAAGGAAAGTTGTAGATCTCGGAGTCAGCTTTAAAACGGTTACTCACGGGTCTAAAACGGACATCTGAGCATAAAGTTATGGCCTTTCTTCCAAGACTGCGCTGAATCCTAGTCCAACTTGCTCCTTGAAATAATTCTTCAATGATCTTAAAGTTTTCAAATTACCTTCAAGAAACCTTCAAATCACGAATTTCGAATCTTCAAATCTATACTCAAAATCACTTTGCTAATATCTGTGTAAAAAGTCATCAAAATAGCTCCAAAAGTAGTGAAAATTAACAAATTCCAATTTCTCATCTTATAAAGACTAAAAACACAAATATCATCAAAATAAGGCAAATTAGAGCATAAATAGATCCAAAAACATAGTAAAAGAGCCATAAAAATAGGGTTGTTTTTGGCTCGATCATATTTTCCCCCACACTTGAACTTTGCTAGTCCCTTAGCAAAATCAATGTGTAAATTATTCAAAAATTAATTTTTCAAAAGATCAATTTGAATCCACACATATATCAAAGAATCAATTTAATCATGAAATCTAAATAACAAAGAACATTAACAATACTTAATCCAAAGATCAATAAACAAACAAGCATTATCATTCTTAAGTAGCCATAATCAAAGTAGCTCAAATCACCCATCATTCTTCACATCTATAATTAGTTCTTCCTATAGGCTTGCATCTTCATCTTTCTCTCTATTACTCAAAAGATTACATATCATAAATAAATCAAGGATTCATGTGGGTTATAATAATTTTTCAAGGGTAATTGATTTTAGAAAACTGAGGTTACTAAGCTCTGAAGTGTTCATGTTTAGGGGTTACTAACGCCCTTTATTTTATTTTATTTTGAGGCTACTAGCACTCTAGAGGGACAATATATCTACCATTCCATACCTCTTATTCTCTTCCGAAGGGTTACTAACTCCTTTTGTTTAAAGAGAAGAGTGACAACAATGGAACTTTTCAAATTTTTAAATTTTAAGGCAGAAGATATCTCTACTCTTGTATGAAAGCACTCCTTTTTAGAAAATAATTTTTTTTTTAAATTACCTTTTATATAGATAGTCCCCCACACTTATTCTTGACAAATTCATAGCATGCTTTCTTAATTGTAACTTCAATCAAGATTCAACACAAGTTCTAGAAATAGATAATCATAAAAGCAATGAATGAATAAGATCATATCACAAACTTCAATTATACCTAATTCTAAGAAATCAAAACTTCTTGCTATAAATCAATCAATGAATAAAACATTATTAAAAATTCTAAGCATTCATCAATCATAATCAAATCAATAACTCAATATATGCATGAAAAATCAAATAGTTTAAAATCATCAAATTTTAGTGCTTCAAAAATCAATTTTTTCCGAAAAATTTGTTTCAAAAATAAGGGAATAAAAGATCAATCCATAAACAATCAAATTTTTATCCTAGGTTCTCATGCAAACAAAAACTATCATATGACTCAATTTATCAAACAATAACCCTATCAAGTATTCACCCCCCCACACTTAAAATTCACATTGTCCTCAATGTAAAAGCAATCAAGAAATCAAAGCATGCGAAATAGCTTACCAAAAATAAAGAGTTAGGGTTCATGAAAACATACCTGGGCAACTTTGATGAAGAGAATTACTCAAAAAGACAATAAAAATTAAAGTGATAGGAAAATAAAACTAGATAGTTTATTAATGAAACTTGAAAAATAAAGGCATAAAATAAAGGAAAATTAAAGATAAAGCATAAATTTAAATAACTAAACCTAAGATGCTTAAAAAGAAAAACCTAAATCTAGAAAACATAAACTTAAATTAAAAACCCTAATTTTAAACTTAAATTGGTTTAGGAATTGCCTTCTCCAATAAATTGAAGAGGTTATCCAAATTTCCAATTATATTATCAACATCCTCTCTTAAACTAGCAACTTGATCATTAATATCCTTGAATTGAACCAAGAAAGGATGAATTTCTTCCTTATTTTCCTTCTCTTGATTCACCTCCTCTTCTCCTTCCTTATTCTCATCATTAGAAGCATCACTTGACTCAGAATCAGAAGAAATATCATTGACATCTTCAAGAGGGATGGAAGAAGAATCGAAATTGCTTCTTGACTTGAGAGGAATCGACTTGCTTTGTGAACTAGTCGACTTGCTCTAATCGACTTCTTCTCCCAAAAATTGCTTCTAGCCAAAACTTTACTCTCCCAATATTACTTCTTGTGTTTGATGAATAAAGAGGAGGGGTAGAGTGCCTTTATATAGTGATCAAGTCCTAATTCTAAGAGGTTTTAGTTAGAGTAAAAAGTAAGAAAACATACCTTGTTTAGGAACACATTACCTATTTGAAAAAGGAAAGCCATTAGGAACTCAATTTCCTAGTCAAAATAGGAAATTAAAATCTTAATGTACCTTGCATGTGAATGGCACGGCATACTCCTAGGTTGGCATGGACTTGGCGCAGCATCTCCTAGGTTGGCCGCGACATGGCCTGGTGCGAGGCGGATCAAAGCCGAGCGCGGCCTAGTAGTGGCGCGGACTGGGGCGCGCGAGGCGCGGGCTGCTTCTGCTGGTGCTGCCTCGGTCTGGCCTTGGTGCGGTGCTACATGGTAGCTGTCTCGGTGATAGCCGAGCAGTGGCATGGAGATGGCGTGGTAATGCCGAGCCATGGCCGGCCATACTTGGTATGGTGCGCGGCATGGCCAAGCCATAACCGGCCATGCATGCCTACTAACCGAGTTACAACTGGTTATGCATGGACTAAGGCTTGGTGCTTGGTACTTCTTACTCCTTGGATAAATTTTCTTCCTAAAACCTAAAAATAAAAACTAAAATTAAAATTAAAATTAGAATTGGGTTGCCTCCCAACAAGCGCTTATTTAAAGTCATTAGCTTGACTTTCCCCTTTCTTTAAATTCTTAAGTTGGAAAATATATTGGTTCTTCCAACTCAATTTCTTCAATCAAATCTACTGATAATGGCTCAAAGAAAGGCTTAAGTCTTTGTCCATTGACCTTGTGCTGAGTTTTCTTAGTTGGGCTAGAGATATCCACGGATCCATTGGGATATACTTTCACAACTTCAAAAGGACCACCCCATCTTGATTTTAATTTTCTAGGGAATCCTTTTACTAAGCTTGTGAATAACAAAACCTTTTGACCTTCATGGAATGTTCTCCTTAATATCCTTTGATCATGTAAGGCTTTTGTCTTTTCCTTATAAATCCTTGAATTCTCATAGGCTTCATTCTTAATTTCTTCAAGCTCTTGTAATTGTAGCATCCTTTGAATTCCAGCTTTGTCAAAGTTAAGATTGCATTGCTTAACTGCCCACCATGCTTTGTGTTCTATCTCCACAGGTAAATGACATGGTTTTCCAAACACAATTCTGTATGGGGACATACCTGGAGGTGTCTTATATGCTGTACGATAAGCCCATAAAGCATCTCCTAGTCGCATACTACAATCTTTTCTTTGAACATTAACTGTCTTCTCCAAAATCAGCTTCACTTGACGATTGGATACTTTAACTTGACCATTGGTTTGAGGGTGATATGCAGTAGATACCCTATGGCTAACTCTATATTTTTCAACCAGTGATTGTACAATTTTGTTGCAAAAGTGAGTTCCACGATCACTAATAAGGGCTCTTGGAATCCCAAATCTATAAAGAATGTTATTCTTTATAAATTTGACTACTGTCTTTGCATCATCCTTCTCCGTAGCTACAGCTTCAACCCATTTAGAAACATAGTCCACGACTAAAAGGATGTAATTCTTCTTATCTGATAGAGGAAAAGGTCCCATGAAATCAATTCCCCATATATCGAAGATTTCAACAACGACTATAGGAGATTGAATCATTTGATTCCTTTTCGAGATACTTCCGACTTTTTGACAGCGTAGACAAGTCTTGCAATGTTCATAAGAATCTTTGAAGAGTGTAGGCCAATAGAGTCCACAATCCAAGATCTTTCTTGCGGTCTTCTTATGCCCAAAGTGGCCTCCATATTCAGCGCTATGACAGAATTTTAGAACTGATTGGACTTCATGATCTGGAATACATCTTCTCATAACTTGATCAGATCCATGTCTCCATAAGTACGGATCATCCCATAAGTAATACTTGGCATCACTTATGATCTTCAATTTCTTGCACTTGCTAAGATCTGGGGGTAAGCGACAAGCAACTAAGTAGTTAACTATATCAGCATACCAAGGAACTTGAGAAACAACAAACAATTCTTCAAAGGGTAGTGCTTCATTGATTGCAGTTTCTTCGTCCTTTCCTTCAATTCTATTCAGATGATTGGCAACGACATTCTCTGCTCCTTTCTTGTCCCTTATTTCGATATCAAATTCTTGAAATAACAAAAGCCATTGCATAAGCCTAGCTTTTGCTTCTTTCTTTGTCATAAGATATCTCAATGCAGCATGATCGGAGTAGATTATCACTTTAGATCTAGAATATATGGTCGAAACTTCTCCAAAGCAAAGACTACGGCAAACATCTCTTTTTCTGTGGTGGTGTAGTCCTTCTGAGCAGCATCTAAAGTTCTTGAAGCATAATAGATAACATGAGGTACCTTGTCTACTCTCTAACCTAGAACAGCTCCAATAGCGACGTCACTTGCATTACACATGATCTCGAACGGTAGTTTCCAATCAGGTGGCTTCACAATTGGAGTGGTGGTGAGGGCAGTCTTCAATTTGTCAAATGCTTCCTTGCAATCGTCTCCAAACTCGAACTCTACATCTTTCTGAAGTAATCTACACATTGGTGTTGAGATTTTTGAAAAATCCTTGATAAATCTTCTGTAGAATCCAGCATGGCCTAAGAAAGAGCGGATATCTTTGACACATGTTGGATAAGGCAGGTTCTGGATGACATCAACCTTTGCTTTGTCGACTTGCATCCCTTCTTTAGATACTACATGGCCTAACACAATACCTTATTTTGCCATAAAATGGCATTTTTCGGCATTCAATACCAACTTGGTTTCAACACACCTTTTCAAGTTGAGTTCTAGATTATTAAGGCAATGATTGAAGCTATCTCCATAGAATGTGAAATCGTCCATGAATACTTCCATCTTATCCCCCACATAATCTTGAAAGATACTCATCATACACCTTTGAAAAGTTGCAGGTGCATTGCATAAACCAAAAGGCATTCTTGTGTAGGCATACGTACCAAAAGGACATGTAAAGATGGTCTTCTCTTGATCTTCAGGTGCAATTGGAATCTGAAAGTATCCAGAATACCCATCCAGAAAACAGTAGTAGGATTTGCAGGCTAATCTCTCCAACATCTGGTCTATGAACGGCAGTGGAAAGTGGTCCTTCCTCGTGGCAGAGTTCAGCTTTCTGTAGTCGATGCATACTCTCCATCCATTCTGCAGTCTTGAGGTACGAGCTCTCCTTCCTTGTTTTCTACGACGGTGAATCCAGACTTCTTTGGAACTACTTGGACATGGCTGACCCATTTACTATCTGATATGGCATAAATGAGACCAGCTCCAAGTAATTTGAGAACTTCTTCTTTGACAACTTCAGCAAGATTCGGATTCAGTCTTGCTTACGGCTGTCGAACGGCTACTGCATCATCTTCAAGTCGAATCCTATGCATGCATACAGTAGGACTTATTCCCTTCATATCAGCTACGGTCCATCCAATGACTTCCTTATATTCCTTCAAAACTCCGATTAGTTGTTCTTCTTGTAAATCATTCAATTTACTCGAAATAACAACAGGTAGGGTCTCGTTGTCTCCAAGGAAAACATGCTTCAGGCCTTCTCGAAGTGGTTTCAGCTTGACTTCTGGAGGTTGAATGATAGATGGCAACGGCTTGGGCGTTGGCTCTAGACTGATGTAAGAGACTGATTCCACCTCTCTTTCCGTTGATCCTAAGTCTTTAACAGCTTTTGCTACTTCTTCTGGCATCTGGACTTCTACTTCCTCGACATCGCCTTGATATAAACTCGTAGTAAGTACAACTTCAAGTTTATCTTTTTGATTGAGTGTTTGCACTTCTTCAGAGCAGACATCGATTGTGTCAATGGCAAAGATGGAATGGATCTCAGCAGGAGCTTTCATGGCTTCATTAATATTGAATGTAATTAGCTTTCCATCAAATTCCATGCTGATTGTTCCATCTTGTGCTTCGAACTTCATCCTTGCTAAGGTTAAAAATGGTCTTCCTAACAGCAATGGCAATTGAGGTAGATAAAGGTCATCTTCGCTCATCTTTAGAACATAGAAATCTGCAGGAAAAGCAAAATCTCCTATTTGCACTAAAACATCCTCAACTAAACCCTCAGGTTTATGGTTAGTTCTATCAGAAAATTGAATAGTAAGATCAGTTTCAAGCAGAGATTCTATTCCCAATTGCTTATAGACAGAATAAGGCATGATATTAATTAAAGATCCATATTCACACATGGCATTGTCTACCTTATTCTTTCCAATTTCACAAGGAATAGAAAAAGATCCTAAGTGATAGCATTTATGTCGCAATTTCCTTTGGTATGCAGCAGATATATTTTCATTCATACAAGCATATTTTTCAGCATGCTTTCTTTTATTGATGCATAATTCTTTGAGAAAAGATGCATACCTGGGCACTTTGGCCATTTCATTAACCATGGGAATATTTACCTCTAATTCCGGAGTGAGTTAAGTTGTTGTGCAAACCTTTGAGGGAATGGTAGTGGATCATACTTAGCTCGCATCTCTTCCATCCATTCGTCTTCTGATTGAATTTGATCAGCTTTTGGTAAAGGAAATGGATTCTCCTTTTTATGGTTGGTTGAAATCTCCTCTTCACTTGGCAATTTGGCACTGATTACAGCCACTGGTGGCGGTATATCAGGGAAAATAGGTTCTACAGGTAGTGATATTGCAGGTGGAAGTGGGATATCAGGTAACTCGACCTTATTTGCATACCACTATTGAGCTTCTCCAATGGCTTTTACTACGTACTCTTTTTTGTTTCCAATTATATGCCCTTCTGGAAGGGGTGTAAGATTTTGAGAAAGCGTGCTCATCATATTTGAAAACATCTTCACTAAATCCCTTTGTTGAGCAACCATCAACTTCATAGTTGCTTCAAGGTTGTTTAGTCGCTCATTTGCAGGTTCTGATGACTTGGATGACACATCTCCATTAGTGGCATTAAACTAGTATACGTGTTCAGCCATCGTGTTGAGCAGCTTCCTTGCTTCCTCCGGTGTCTTGAGTGTAAAGCTTCCTCCACTCGCAGCATCGACATAGGTACAATCATCATGAAGAAGTCCATTATAAAAGTTCTGAATCAAGAGTGCTTCACTTAGGTTATGATAAGGACAACTCGCGCAGATGTCGTTGTATCTCTCCCAGTATTGGTACCACTTCTCGCCACGTAGTTGTTGACAAGTAGTGATTTTCTTTCTGACATCTGCACGCTTTGTTTCAGGGAAAAACTTGCTTAGAAATACTGCCTCCATTCTCTTCCAAGAATTTATGGATTTGGATGGCAGACTTATGAACCAGTTTCTTGCTTTTCCTTCTAATGTCAAAGGAAAAACATGAAGTCTTACTTCCTCTTGAGGCACCCCAGTGATTGCGGAACAATTGATGAAGAAACTATGTAGATGCTCATGAGGGTTCTCATGAGATTCTTCTTGAAAAGTAGGCATCTTGTGGATTACTGCTGACGACAATTTGCAAGTCATATCCAAAGTAGGATAATCAATGCATAGCGGCGGCATCTCACTGTTGAAGTTCAGCTCCTGTAACGTCTGTGGTTGCGCCATTGGATCTTTTCTGCAAAACAAAGATGATCAAGTGCAAATCTAATAGAAAAAGGAAAAGAATATAAAACACAATCTCCCCGGCAACGGCGCCCAAATTATGATCGTGTCGTCAATGACCATAAAATAAAATTTATCCCAACATTTACTAACTAAAAATAGCTAGGGCAAGTAGGGGTCGAACCCACAGAGAAATTGGTTATTATTCTTTTTCTTAAAACAAAATAAAATAGAGAGAATTTTGGAAAAGAGTTTAAAATTAAATCTAGCAAACTATTAACTAAGAAAGCAATCAAGAAAATTTAAGAAAACAATTAAAGAAAAAGCAGTGAATTTTATAACAAAACAATTAAAGAAAACCCTCAAACATAGAATTAATCTCCCTCTTGACATAAATAACATGGATCATTGATATCTAATAATTATGAAAACCTTGGATAGATTGGTGATTTAAATCTTAAATTACCTCAATTAGATAAATTTACCGTTCTAGGGCTTAATCTACCCCTTTTACTCTTTCAACAATCAATTTCCGTTCTAGGGCTTAAAGATTGTTTAGGAATAAAGCATGAAGTATAAGTAATTTATTAACAAGCACAACAAGCAATTTCTTGGTCATTGATTCTTATATCTCTTGGAAGGAGGTCTAACTCTCATCCAATTGCTACATATGATTAAATCTGACGTTCTAATTATAAACTTAATCTAGCTAATGTTAACCTAATTTATCAAGGCAGTGTCGACTCCAACCCATCAAAACAAGCAACATAGAATTAAAACAGAAATCTAAGAAATACCCAAAACAATTCTCATATATAAGCACAAAATCTCACCATGATATAAGTCAAAAGATCAATTAAATTCTACATTGGAGAAAAGAAAAGGATTACTCACTCATGAATTGAGTGAGCATCCACAAATAAGAAGTAGAAAACTTATCTATGGATGAGGAAGAGAGGGGGGCGGCGGCTCCTAGGAATTCTCCACCAAATCTTCAAACTAAACTACAATATATCTTATGGAAAAGTTACACACTAAAAATAGACTTAGGATAATAGTCTAGGACGGTTTAGGGTCTAACTTGGACTCCAAGTTGGATTAAAAGTCTTCCTAGAGTAGAATCCAAGTCAAAACAGGATCCTGGAATTTCCTGGAATCGTGCAGAAACTTCAACGGAAAATTCGGATCTGAAGATGGCAGAACTAGGCTTTGGAATTCAAAGGAAAGTTGTAGATCTCGGAGTCAGCTTTCAAACGGTTACTCACGGGCCTAAAACGGACATCTAAGTAGAAAGTTATGTCCTTTCTACCAAGACTGCGCTGAATCCTAGTCCAACTAGGACTAGTTACGGGTTTATGCGGGAATTGGATATTCTTTTGGATTTGTGGAGCGTAAATTGGGATTTTAACTCCAATTATGACCTTATATGGGCTGAGTATTATCCCATATAAAATATCCAAAAATCCTTAACTTCCGGGCTTGGCTTCAATCCTTTGCAATTAACCTCCAATCTTCAATTCTTGCTCCTTGAAATAATTCTTCAATAATCTTCAAGTCTTCAAATTATCTTCAAGAAATCTTCAAATCACGAACTTCGAATCTTCAAATCTATACTCAAAATCACTTCGCTAATATCTGTGTAAAAAGTCATCAAAATAGCTCCAAAAGTAGTGAAAATTAACAAATTCCAATTTCTCATCTTATAAAGACTAAAAACACAAATATCATCAAAATAAGGCAAATTAGAGCATAAATAGATCCAAAAACATAGTAAAATAGCCATAAAAATAGGGTTGTTTTTTGCTCGATCACTCATTTGAGCTGTCATTTGTTTTCCTAGAACTATGTAAGCACTAGTTCTGCATTGAACTCGAACTTTTTATTAACTTTCCAGTATGGATAAAATTCAATAACGGAATTCAAAATTGTGCTCATAGTGTCTACAAACTTAACAAGCTCTCAAAGTAAATGATCATTGGAAGTACTTTTTCAAATGGATTGCATTCCATGTCCTTGGTATCATCTTGTTTTCCATGTCCTTCAGCTTGTAAGCTCCTCTTCCTAGGACCTCGACGACCTGGTATGGCCCTTCCCAGCTTGGTGACAGTTTCTTCCTTTCTGAGGCCGGCCTACTGTCTTGACAGTTTCTTAAGACTAAGTCCCCAACTTGGAACTACCTGTGGCGTACTTTCTGATTGTAGTATTTGCTTACTTGCGTGGATCTGTTGGCTTGCCTAATTTGGGAGTTGAGTCGACTTCTTCTAGGAGATCCAAGTTTACCCTTAGCTCATCCTCATAGGTGTCTTCGGAATAATGGGCTGTTCTAAAAGTGTGCACAGTCATTTCTGCTGGGATGACTGCTTCTGTCCCGTATACCAGGTTGTAGGGCGTCTCTGCAATGCATGTGTGACTTGTAGTTCGTATTCCGCAGAGGACCCTTGGAATCACTTCAAACCATTTTCATTTTTCCTCGTCCAATTTCTTCTTCATGCCAGCTAATATTTTTCCATTCATTGACTCTACTTGGCCGTTCGTCTGAGGGTGGACCATTGAACTAGCAATTAGTTTTGTGTCGTTCTTCACGTCGTTGCAGAAGTTCTTCACGTGTTTGGCTTGGAGTTGCAGGCCGTTATCCGATATAATGACACTAGGTACCCTAAAGCAGCACAAGATGTTTTGCCAAAGAAATTTTTCCACCGAGAAGCGGGTGATACTGGCTAGCGGTTCTGCTTCTACCCATTTGGTGAAATAGTCACAAGCAATGATAGCAAATTTCCTCTTTCCAGTGGCCATTGGGAACGGGCCGATTAGGTCAAGTCCCCATATTGCAAATGGCCATGGAGCTGCTATGACGTTCAGCTCCTTTGCTGGGGCTCTTGGTACTTTAGCAAATTCCTGACATTTTTCGCATCTTTTCACAAGACCAACTGCATCATTCTTCATTGTAAGCCAATAATACCCTTGTCTTAAGACTTTTCTAGCGAGCGCCCTGCCCCCGATGTGATGTCCGCAGGTCCCTTAATGGACGTCTATCAGGACTTTTGTGCTTCTTTGGGGCCTAAGCATCGGAGGAGGGGCTGGGAATAAGCTTTTTTATACAAAACTCCATCCAAGAGTATATATCTTGAAGAACGTCTTTGTAAGGTTATGACGTTATTTCGATTAGAGGGTGGACTAATCCCTTTCAGAAAGTCCTATATGTCATCCTTCCAGCAGGGTTCTTCATCGTCGATCAAGAGCACTTGTGACTCCTGTGTTGGTGGTTTGGACATGTACTCCAAGAAGATTATCCCTCTAGCTGCTGCTGTGTTCGCCGAAGCCAATTTAGAGAGGGCATATGCCCTTGTGTTCTGTTCTCTAGGTATTTTCTCGATTGTTACTTCAACAAACTTGGCCCACATTTTTGGACCCTCTGATGGCATGCAATCAGGTTTGGTTCTTTGACTTCAAATCTACTAGGACTTGTTCAGCAACAACTTAAGAGTCAGTGAAGATCTTTAGCTTTGCAACCTTCAGACGATCGGCCATCTCTAGCCCTGTTAGGAGAGCCTCATATTCTGCCGCATTGTTGGAGATAGGGTAAACGAACATCATACAGTATCCGAATTCCTGCTTATCTGGAGAAATAAGTAATATCCCAGCACCTGCTCCTTTTTGTACAGCGGACCCGTCCACGTAAAGTAGCCAAAATCCCTCCGCAAGAAGAGGGGAGATGGCTGTATTTGGTGGTGAAATGGACGAACGTGGGACTTCTCCCATCGTTTCTGAAGCTTTTCCTTTGTGCTTGCCTTGCGTGACTGGGGCACTCTCCTCAAGACGTTCTTCCGTGAATGTGCACTCGGCAACAAAAGCAGCCATTGTTTAAGCGTTTATGGCCTTCCTTGGTTGGTATTCTATCCCGAACTCACTGAGCTCTACATTCCATTTAAGGAGTCGGCCTGAGAGTTCTACTTTTTGTATGACGTCCTTGAGTGGTTGGTCTGTCAATACTACCACTTTGTGAGAATGGAAGTATTGCCTCAATCTTCTTGAAGCGACCACTAGCGCAAAGGCTAACTTCTCAATTTTGGAATAGTTAACCTCCCCTCCTTGTAATATTCTGCTTACATAGTATATCGACATTTGCCTTTATCCGTTTCTTTCACAAGGACGACAACCACTGTCTCTATAGCTGATGCTAAGTACATATAGAGGGTCTCCCCTTCATTGGGCCTAGTGAGTAGGGGAGGCGAGCTGAGGTAGATCTTCAGCTGTTCGAACGCTACCTAACACTCGGGTGTCCAAGTGAATCTCGACCTAGTTCTTAACAGCTTAAAGAACGGCATGCATTTATCTGCCGACTTTGAGACGAACCTATTAAATGCCGCCACACGTCCTGTTAAGCTTTGGATCTCTTTTACTGACTCCGGGGGTTTCATGTCCAGGATGGCTTGTACTTTTTCGGGGTTAGCTTCTATTCCTTTGTTGGAGACCATGAAGCCTAAGAACTTCCCTGCTTCTACTCCGAATGTACATTTCGCCGGATTGAGTTTCATGTGATAGGCTTTCAAGTAATCAAAGCATTCGGACAGGTCATCCAAGTGCTGCTGTATGGTAGAACTTTTAACAAGCATGTCATCCACATAAACTTCCATGGATTTGCCTATCATGTCTTTGAAAACCTTATTAACCATCCTCTGATAGGTGGCTCCAGCGTTCTTCAGCCCGAAAGGCATCACATTATAGCAGTACAACCCATCTTTTGTTACAAAGGACGTCTTCTCCGAATCCCCCGGGTTCATGGGAATCTGGTTATACCTAGAGAAGGCATCCATAAAACTTAAGAGTTTGTTCCCAGATGATGCGTCTACAAGACGATCGATGGAGGGGAGTGGGAAATTGTCTTTCGGGCAGGCTTTGTTCAGATTTGTGAAGTCTACACACATCCTCCACTTACCATTTGCCTTCTTGACCATAACGACGTTCGATACCCAATCTGGGTATTGCACCTCTTGAATAAAGTCTGCTTTCAAGAGCTTATCCACCTCTTCCCTTATGGTTGCAATCTTTTCAGGAGAAAATTGGCGCTTCTTTTGCTTAATGAGTTTAAACGACGGATCAACATTCAAGTGATGGCTCATGACCGTCGGGTCTATGCTAGGCATCTCGGTTGCTGACCAGGCAAAAACATCAACATTGTCTTGAAGAAACTCCACCAGGTCTAGTTGTTCGTCGGGACCTAGCATGGAGCTTATTTTGGTAGTTCCATCTAGTATATCTACTCTCAAAGTGATCTTCACTGGCTTATCAACAGGCTCAGGCTTCGCTGTCTTAGCTTCGTTCCTTGCATCGAGTGTGTTTACTTGAAGACGTCCTTCTGAGGTTTCTCTTGTAATGACGGGGGGATCTTTGTCGTCCGCCACTTCCACATGGTCAGGGGTGAGGCTTTCCCTATCCGCTATTTCTATGGGTTCGAGATCCTCTATTGTGAGTTCCCTCAAAGCTGTTGCCAACGTGCAGATTTCCATGTTGGTCACTTCGGACGAACTTGAGGAGTGCCCTCCTGTTTGCGCTCCATTCATAACTTCTCCCACACGGACCTTTGTCCTTCCTCGATTAGGTAAACTCAAGGAGATTACATGGCACCTTCATGCAATCCTAGGGTACGTGCGCATATAGCCTATGCCAGTTGGGGTTAGGAACTTCACAGTTTGGCAATATATTGCTTCAACCATCTGGGCTCTTTTCATTAGTGGTCTTCTAATGAGTGCATTGAAAGTGGATGGAAGATCTACCACTACAAAGGTGTGTAATAGGTTTAGGACGTGATCCCCATCTCCTAAGTAGATCGTCAGGTCTACTTTTCCCTTGGTGGGTATAGGCAAAAAATTAAAACCGTAAATTGTAGTTGTTGGTTTTAGTCTGTCCTCTGTCAGCCCATATTGTCTGAAGGTGTCATATATCAGGATGTCGAATGCACTCCTAGAGTCGACTAAGATCCTTTCAGTTGTGTAGTTCGCGATCATTGTTGTTACTACAATAGGGTCATTTCCTTCATTATCATAGTCACCAGCTTCATTGCTATCAAAAGTGATGGTCCAATCAGGCTTGACGTTCGTCGGAGCTGGTGGTCTTATCCCCAAAGACAAAACTTGCCTCAAGTGATTTTTTCTCTTGTTTTCAGTAGTTGCCCACTCTTCAGTTGCCCAAATTATGGTGTAAATATGCCCTTTCTCCTCAGGATGTTTGACTGGGTCCTTAGGATACTTGAGACGATCGTGCACACTTTGTGCCCGCCGTCCTTCCTCCTTTCTTGGAGGGAGTTCCATTTTGATTTTGTCTTACAAATATCCTCTGCGTATGAGATCTTCTATCACATTTCTTAGATGAGAACATTTCTAAGTGTTGTGGCCGATACTCTGGTGGAACTCGCATTTTTTGCCCGACTGCCTTTGCCTCTGAGTGGGTTTCGAAGGGGCTGGCCGCCTGACCTTCTCAGCTAGTACAAAGTTTGAGATGGAGTGCAAGATGGCTACTCGAGAATCCACCAGTGGAGTATAATTATAATAAGTTGGATCTCTGGGGCGATCGTCGGAACTATGCTTCTTGCTCTTTCTGTCTTTATTATCTCGTCTTGGAGATCGCCTATTTTCCCTTTGAGGGCTTCTAGGATTAGTTGTTGAAACCATGGATGGTTTACTAGGGTTAAATTCCGGTTGCAGTCAATCTTGATAAGCCATTGAGACGTCCGTCTCTATCAAAGCAGTCCTTCAATTTCTTGGTTGGCCTTTCGTCTAAAGAGTAGTAGAGCTCTCTGTGCAGAAAACCGTCTATGAAAATTTCAATGGCATACTTATCTGCTAGGTCATCCACTTGGATGGAGCCTCATTAAACCTTTTTACATAACCTGTGAGGCGTTCTCCTGGTTGTTGTCTGATTGTCCTGAGTTATCTAGTTGTTTTCCCTTTCTGGACTCGACTGTTGAAGCCTGCCTCGAACTTCAGAGCTAGCTTCTCAAAGTTGGTGATTATTCCGTTTTCTAGCTTGTGGAACCACCTTTGGGCTACATCCTTCAATGTAAGGGGGAACAATCTACACATCACTGCATCTGATGCTTGCTGTATCGACATGACTTCCCTGAAATGGCTTACGTGCTGCTTTGGGTCCTCAGTTCCATTATACTTCTCCTTCGGGTGCTTGATGTGAGTTGGGACTTGCACTTGACGGATCACTAGGGAGAGAGGTGAGGGCTCATTGGAGATTTCCTCCAAAGGACGTAGTACGTCTTCCTTTTTCTTGGTGAGCTTTTTCAGTTGCGCTTTAACAATCTGGGCTATTTGAGCTTCACTCACAACTGACTTAGAGTCTTCCTTCTCAGATCGTACTTTAGATGGATCTTTACCCCTGGGTTGGTTTAGAAGAAGCCTTCTTTGAATTACGGGTGTGACGATCTGCATCATCCTCTTTCCTGGACCTTGGCCTTGCACGACCGTCTGCCATGTTTTGGACTTTATCTTTCGGAGCAACACTTTTATTTACCCCTTCCTTATCCTTACTACTTCGATGACAAAATGAACTCGTTTTCCTCCATCCTTAGTCTAGACATTTGGGGGAAAAGGGCGCTTACTGTGCTCATCCTAGCGAGAGTTTTGCTTTTGATGCCAGGATTCTTCAAGGGCTTCCGCCCGCTCTTTCGCGCCCTTGGCTTCCGCTAGGGCAGCTTTTTCCCTTTCCAAAATAGAGCGTTCTCGTGCGAGGGCTTTCATAGCTTGCCTTTCAGCGTGAAATTTTTCAGCTCTTAGTTGAATGATGAGGAAGTCACGTTCATCCGCAAGAGGGTTCACTCGGGGAAGCGTTTGAGTGTCTTGCCCCGATGACCTGTGAAGGTCGTCTCCTAAACTCTCGGTCTTTGAAGGTTGAAGAGCCTGCAAGAGAAGAACAACTACGGAGTGCGGGGGTGGTGATACGAATCTAGTTGTAATTGGTCCAAATCCACCTTAGAGACCCGCCTAAGATCAACTTGAATCACCAAACTTCTAGATGTGTATGTCGACAATCTTCACTTGATAAATCTTCCTTCGTTCGTCGGCCTTAGACCTCCAAGTCGACCTGCACTTGAACACCTAAGATCACAAGATTCACAATCAACCAAGCATTCACAACTTAATTGTTTGCTAGGACTCTACAAGATTGAAGAACCCTAAATTTGCTCAAACTAGAACAATGAAGCTAAGATAATCAAATTGGGAAAATAATCCTCAACTTTATTAATCAACTCAACTTATCTTTACAAGAGGGGGGATGGTCCCTTTATATAGTAGTAGGGGACGCATAACCCTTCTCCTAAAACTAAAAGGAAAACGTTACATAAAGGAAGGAACAAGGAAATAGCCTACTCCTTGTCCTACTAGGAAAAGTAAATAACATTACATAATTAAGCAAGGATTGGACTTAGTCAAACAAGGCCCAACCCAATGTCTTCTAAACTAAATAAATAACTAATCTAAGATAGAATAGAGGCCCAATGGCCGAATTACACAATATTAAGCCTAATGCTCATCGATGGATAACATGGTGCACAACATGGAATCGTTTGGAATATTCCTTGTTGTGTGATCTTCAAATCGGCCCAATGAGTCTTCAATGGTCTTCAATTCTTCAAGATGAGATCTTGTAAAGCCCACCAAAGCTTCGTTAAACCTTTTAGCCCGAGCCCTTGTTATTGGTCCCAACGGCATAGACAAAGGATCATGTGGCCGGTTGTGGCCGGGCATGGCCGAGTCAGGTGTCTGGGTGTAGCCGGGCATGGCCATGTCGCGTAGCCGGTGATGGCCGGGCATCTCCATGTTGCATAGCCGGTGTTGCGCGGGCATCTCCATGTCGCGTTGGCCGGATTTCCAAATCGCATGGCCGGTCACTTGTACTTCCATCTCCATGCTCCTCCAAGCTAGCATCGATGACATCTCCATGATCTTCATTGGCTCTAATGTGTCCTTCTAAGCCATGATAAGCCCTTGCGCATCATCCCCTCTCCCTTGAAAAGGATTTATCCTCAAATCTGCATCACTATCAAACAAGGATAAGTCTGAAACATTAAAAGTAGCACTTACATAGCCATATTCACTAGGAAGATCTAGCTTGTAGGCGTTGTTGTTGATCCTCTCCAAGACTTGGAATGGACCATCTCCACGAGGTAAGAGCTTAGACTTTCTCTTTTCAGGGAATCTCTCATTCCTTAGATGCAACCAAACCCAATCCCCGGGTTAAAAGATGACTTCCTTGCGCCCTTTGTTAGCATTCTTCATGTAGTGTTGTGTCTTCTTCTCAATTTGAGCTCGAACCCTAGCATGAAGTTCTCTAACATAATCGGCCTTCCTTTGTCCATCCATGTCGACTTGCACACTCAAAGGTAAACTCAACAAATCCAATGGGGTTAAAGGATTAAAGCCATACACAGTTTCAAAAGGTGAACATCCAGTGGTTCTATGTATGCTTCTATTATATGCAAATTCGACATGAGGTAGACAATCCTCCCAAGTTCTTAAGTTCTTTTTAATTAAAGCCCTAAGCAAAGTAGACAAAGTCCTATTAACTACCTCGGTTTGACCATCGGTTTGAGGATGACAAGTAGTAGAAAATAACAACTTAATACCTAACTTAGCCCATAAAGTTCTCCAAAAGTGACTTAAGAACTTAGGCATCTCTATCACTTACAATCGTCCTAGGCATTCCATGTAGTCTAACAATTTCTTTAAAGAACAAATTAGCTACATTAATGGCATCATCCGTTTTAGTGCATGCAATGAAGTGTACCATCTTAGAAAACCTATCAACAACCACAAAGATAGATTCAACCAAACCCAATCTCCAGGTTAAAAGATGATCTCCTTGCGCCCTTTGTTAGCAACCTTCATGTAGTGTTGTGTTTTCTTCTCGATTTGAGCTCGAACCCTAGCATGAAGTTCCCTAACATAATCGGCCTTCCTTTGTCCATCCATGTCGACTTGCACACTCAAAGGTAAACTCAACAAATCCAATGGGTTTAAAAGATTAAAGCCATACACAGTTTCAAAAGGTAAATGTCTAGTAGTGCTAAGCAAAGTTGACAAAGTCCTATTAACTACTTCAGTTTGACCATCGGTTTGAGGATGACAAGTAGTTGAAATAACAACTTAGTACCCAACTTAGCCCATAAAGTCCTCCAAAAGTGACTTTAGAACTTAACATCTCTATCACTAACAATCGTCATAGGCATTCCATGTGGTCTAACAATCTCTTTAAAGAACAAACTAGCTACATTACTGGCGTCATCCGTTTTAGTGCATGCAATGAAGTTTGCCATCTTAGAAAACCTATCAACAACAACAAAGATAGATTCAACCAAACCCAATCTCCAGGTTCAAAGATGACTTCCTTGCGCCCTTTGTTAGCATTCTTCATGTAGTGTTGTGTCTTCTTCTCAATTTGAGCTCGAACCCTAGCATGAAGTTCTCTAACATAATCGGCCTTCCTTTGTCCATCCATGTCGACTTGCACACTCAAAGGTAAACTCAACAAATCCAATGGTGTTAAAGGATTAAAGCCATACACAGTTTCAAAAGGTGAACATCCAGTGGTTCTATGTATGCTTCTATTATATGCAAATTCGACATGAGGTAGACAATCCTCCCAAGTTCTTAAGTTCTTTTTAATAAGCCCTAAGCAAAGTGACAAAGTCCTATTAACTACCTCGGTTTGACCATCGGTTTGAGGATGACAAGTAGTAGAAAATAACAACTTAGTACCTAACTTAGCCCATAAAGTTCTACCAAAAGTGACTTAAGAACTTAGCATCTCTATCACTTACAATCGTCCTAGGCATTTCCATGTAGTCTAACAATTTCTTTAAAGAACAAATTAGCTACATTAATGGCATCATCCGTTTTAGTACATGCAATAAAGTGAGTCATCTTAGAAAACCTATCAACAACCACAAAGATAGAATCTTTACCTCTCCTAGAACGAGGTAAACCTAACACAAAGTCCATGCTAATATGAGTCCATGGTTCATGAGGAATAGGCAAAGGAGTATATAACCCATGCGGTTTAGATGTAGATTTAGCTTGCAAACAAACAATGCAACTAGCAACATACTTTCCTACATCATGTCGCATCTTAGGCCAAAAGAAGTGTTCATGCAATATATCATATGTTCTATCAACTCCAAAGTGACCCATTAAATCCCCTTCATGCGAATCCCTCAAGAGCAATATGCGCAAAGAACAAGAAGGCACACACAATCTAGATTCCTTAAACAAAAATCCATCATGCTTATAATACTTTCCAAAACCAGAATTTTCGCATGCTTTAAATATTTCACTAAAGTAAACATCACTAGCATATAATTCTTCAATATACTCAAAACTAGAAACTTAGAATCAAGTATGGAAAGTAAGACATACCTCCTTGATAAAGCATCGGCTACCACATTCTCCTTACCTTGTTTGTATCGCACAACATAAGGAAAGCTCTCTATGAACTCGTAGTGAACATAACGCACACCATATGGAGCGAATTCAATCTCTCTAATGGATGGCAATCCTCTAGGAATTTTCTCACAAAAGTAAGCAACAAAATTCCCTCATTGCATCAAAACAACTCCAATTCCTACAATATTACTCATAGGAAACACAATTTTGCTTGGAAGTTCTCTTTCCAAGTCGTTAGTAGCAACAAGTGCATTTTTAAGTAAAAGCAAGATCAAAACAGAATTATTATTCAAAGCATTCTTAATCTCACTCTTAGTAGTTAACATACACTCTTTAACAACTTCCTTAGAAATCTCTTTCTCGTCACCTAAATCAGATTTATTTTCAATGCTATCAACCAAAACAGGATTATTTGCAATGCTATAATCAACCAAAACAGAATTGTTTTTAATGCTATGTTCAACCAAAACAGAATTGTTTTCATCACAATTAGCATCCAAAACAGATTTAGTTTTATTGCAAACAACACTCAAATTAGGTTTAGTATCATCGTAGACAACATCTAAAACAGATTTAGTGTCATTGCAAACAACACTCAAATTAGGTTTAGTATCATCGCAAACAACATCTAAAACACTCTTTTCAACTAAGGTTGTTTTATCATCAAAACAATCATCAATTTTAGGTTCAAATTTACTCTTTTCTTTGGCCCTAAATTCAGCATCCAATTTAGCAAAATCATCTCTCACTTTAATTTCATCTTTTAAGGCATCTTGAAGTGATAAAGGAATTAAAGTAAAAGGCTTCTTACCACACATGAGAGTATATCGGTTCGTCTCACCATCATGTTGGACTTTGTTGTCATATTGCCATGGTTGACCAAGTAGTACATGACTGCTTGCATGGGTAAGACATCACACAAAACATCTCCCTTGTACCTGTCCAAAGAAAGAGTAAACTAAAACTTGTTTGTCAACACTAGATTCTTCTCTATCATTGAAACCACTTAAGCTATAGGGTTTAGGATGATTAGAAGTAGGTAGTTGTAACTCTTTCACCAAGTAATCACTAACTATGTTTTTACAACTCTTCCCATCTATAATCACACTACTAGGCTTCCCATTCGCATACATCCTAGTGTGAAACAAATTCTCCCTATGAACTTCCCCTTTCACATAGGCTCTCAAAGTTCTCCTATCACCCAAACTAATACACATGGTGCCAAGTTGTTTAAGTATTTGTTGTAACATGGCTTTAGTGTTTGCTTGTTGATTTTCCATGGTACCTACACAAAGAACAAAAATTAGTAGTAAAATTCCTCACAAGTGTGTGTGTGCTTATACCTTTGACTTGTGCTCTCGTGTTTGTACTCAAGTCCTATGGATTGGCGGTCCACTACTCTCTTAATGATCTCACAAGATTTGCCTTTTACTAGCTTCAATAGGCCTAATAAGAGCAACTCCTACAGCACTCCTTTCTTCTCGTGACCTACTTGAGGAACAAACAATTAGTAGCAAAGTTATTTGTGAATCAAAAGAAAAGTGATCTTAAACCAAACCAAACCACTTAATTCAGGCTCCTTATGTCGAAATTCTTCTCCAAAGTTGCTGCACAAAAACTCAATCAAGCACAATTCACAATATCAAATCGGTTAGCATAAACCCTAGTACCACTTGTCTCCTATTTTGTACCACTTGAATCCAATAGGGTTTGTAACCTGAAATTCTTCAAATCAAATCACAATTAACAGCAAAAGCAATCCAAGGATCCCAATTCACAATCGATTAGAGTTATTGCAACTAATTAGATCAATTGCACAAGAAAACCCTAATCCCCAAATTTCCCAAACTAAGAACCCTAGTTCCTGGAAAAAATTGATAATAGCACAGATTTTTTTGATTTTTTTCAATATTTTTCCCAGCAAGATCACACCAAAATAAGGCTAAAGCTCAAATTTCACAGCTTTCCGAGCTCAAACGAATCCAGAACAAAAATCACAAGTTTCTGGTCGAATTTTTTTTATTTTTTTATTTTTCGATATAACTACTAGTTATAAGGAACTCAAATCTGAAATTTCAAAGCAAAACGATGCAAGATGAATCGGCTATGAATTTTTTAAGTTTCTGAATTTTTGAATTTTTTTAAAGAAGGTGGTGCGATGAGTGTGGGTGAAATCGATGGGATGAATGATGATGAGTAAAAAGATAGATTTACCGATTGAAGATGATAAACCTAAGCTTTGATTACCAATTGATACGAATCTAGTTGTAATTGGTCCAAATCCACCTTAGAGACCCGCCTAAAATCAACTTGAATCACCAAACTTCTAGATGTGTATGTCGACAATCTTCACTTGATAAATCTTCCTTCGTTCGTCGGCCTTAGACCTCCAAGTCGACCTGCACTTGAACACCTAAGATCACAAGATTCACAGACAACCAAGCAATCACAACTTAATTGTTTGCTAGGACTCTACAAGATTGAAGAACCCTAAATTTGCTCAAACTAGAACAATGAAGCTAAGATAATCAATTTGGGAAAATAATCCTCAACTTTATTAATCAACTCAACTTATCTTTACAAGAGGGGGGATGGTCCCTTTATATAGTAGTAGGGGACGCATAACCCTTCTCCTAAAACTAAAAGGAAAAGCATTACATAAAGGAAGGAACAAGGAAATAGCCTACTCCTTGTCCTACT
>AWWV01013177.1:0-51557 GCA_001974805.1 Corchorus capsularis | reverse complement strand
ATATGTATCTTATAATAATACCTAATTTCTTGATTCTTAATTTATTCTTTTGTTTTTGTGTGGATGTAATTCTTCTAGTCCGTAATATTTAATCTAGTTTTTTTTTATTTGAGTTTGTTAGGGTTTGTATATGATTAGTGGTTATTCGAAGCCATTGGTATTGTTCTTTTTGCCTATATATATTAATGTTTTCAACGGTACTTAGGGATAATAATACCTTGTTCGTATATTAGAATTTCATTTAATAGTATATGTTTCCTAATCAAGGTTAAAAATCTCTTTTTTTTTGGCCGAAAAGGTTAAAATCTCTTTAAAAAAAAATATTTTTCTAAATACATACATATATCTTTGTTTCAAAAAAAATTTACCACAAAAAAACACTCTAGATGGCCAGTTGCTCACCCATAAAAAAATCAAAACCTTGCTTTTTCTTTTCAATCTTTTCTATCGTGAACTAAAAGAAAAAAAATAGTGGTTCCTTCTTTTTATCAGCTATATATTAATTTTTTTTGCCATAAATTTTATTAGGTGTACATGTAATCCTTTAATTGGTACGGTCTATAATTTATTCTTTTGATCTCTTCTTTTCCAATTCGTTTGAAAAAATTGTCAATTTTTCAAGTAGATATACAAATACAATCATAAGCCAGGCACCCTTGATTAATTGGTCCCTACTAAAGTATTGAATTTTTAAGTTGAAAATATTGTTAATTAAATTATTATTTCCTCGAAAGCATTATTTTTTAAAATATAGTTGAAATAATTTTGGAAAATTCTTTTTTTTAATATATATAATTTGGTTACTTTGGCACTAACTAACTTTAATTTCTGGTTTGATGATGATGATGATGATGATGATTAAAGATGTAATGGAAGTAGCTGGTGAAGAAGATGGTGGGAGATGTTGCAATAACCATCCAAGTTTGGGGCGTTGCTTACCTGGAAAAGACGATAATCCTTGGTCTAATGGTAAGTGCTGGGTCTTTTGCATCAGTGGCTGCGTCAAAGGCGGGTTTTGCAAAAGAATGAAGGATGGTCATCACGAGTGTCATTGTTATTGTTGATTCACCTTTCTTATTTTTCACTGTTGCTATAATTAGATTAAGATGGAATATTAAGAGATGCGATGCATTCTCATTTTTTAAATTGAATAAGAAGTCATCTATATTTTGATTCTATTTTATTTTCTTTCTTCTTATTTTTTACGGACAAATTTTTATTATCTCTTAATTATGAAGAGCCATCAAATGGTGGTTATAAATTAACCTAACATTAATATTTTATATTTTTTTCGGTACAATATTTTATATTTTGTTAAGATATATTGTATATTTTTGTGTGTTTACCAATTTATGCTTGTTTTTTTTTCTCTTTTTAGTTGACAAAATAGTAAGTATAGCTAGCAAATAATAATAGTATATTATATATAATAATAGTATATTATATAATTAATATATATATATATATATATTCTTCCATTTAGTTTAGTGAGTAATAAAAAGAAATTATAAATAGATCGCCTTTGGCTCTCGTTATTTTTCATAAATTCCAACTTGTATTTTAATTCTTTTTGTTCTCATAAATCAATCTTTCTAACAAAAATGTGCCGAGCAAAAATTTTCTCCTTCGTCCTCCTTGCTTTCCTCATCATGTCCATTGGTATGTATAGTACATTTATATTTACTTGGATTCACATTCTAAAATTTTTGTACCCAAGCATTTAATTTAAGTGATTGATGCATACTTATGAATTTTAATTTAAGTGATTGATGCATACTTATGAACATAATAATTATTATAAATTTGTTGGATTAATTATTAACTTTGTTTATGAATTTGTTTGTAAATAGAAATGGGGGAAGTTCAAGGTGCTGACAGTCGATGTTGCACCGATCATCCAGAACTGGGGACATGTGTGCATGGAATAGATGATGATCCGGCAAAAAAGGGCAAATGTTGGGTTTTTTGCCACAAAGGTTGTTCCAAAGGAGGTGTTTGCAAACCAATGACGACTAAAGTTCCCATTTGCCATTGTTATTGTTGATTAAATCTTCATTATCTTTGGCCAAAAAAAAAATTCTTCATAATCTCAACTTTACCAATAAATAATGTTTCCTCACCATTTCAAATTAATAAAGTATTCAAATAATATCATTGTTACTATTATTATGCTTTTTTTTTAGTGGGGTTACTATTATTAATATGCTTATTAATATTAATCTATGCTATTCGTATAATTAGATTAATAAGAGTTTCTTTTATAAGATACATTATTGGATACATTGAGAATTCAATCTATTAAAAAAAAACTATCTTAAATATCTTACTCATATCATTAGTCATTAGTCATTACCCACTAAACTACCAAATAAACACACAAATAAATAAAATTAAACTCACATTAAATGAGACTTAAACATATGATTTCTCAGTACATGTACACCAACCAATTGAGCTTACAACTCGATTGTAAGAGTTTTATTTTCTTATTTTATTCTTTTATACCGTTTTAATATGATAAATCAAGTGTTAAATACTGAAATTTTTAGTTTATTGCATTTTAAGTTGTAACTTAATGTGGTTACCATCGGATAAAAAAATGTGGTTATACCGGATACTGAAAGTTTAATAAAATTTAAGCAAAGGTGACCAAAAATTTGAACTAGAAAACTACTTTGGAAAAACTCTAGTTGGAATTAATTTGACCGAATCTGATTTGATAAAACAATTAAACACTTAAATTCAGTAAAAAAAAAAAAACATTAAAAAAAACCTTCATAACTTCACTTATACAATTGTTCCAATTAAAATGATTCAAATCAAGATCATCAAAATCTGACATCGAGTCCAAAAATAATATCAAAGTTAAGTGACAAAGTTTAAAAATTCAAGTTGGTTTAGTAGAAAATTATTAAATTTACTAATGGTGTGACACCAAACTTATCCAAGCCAACTCAAAGCATGATCATCAATTTTGATATACAATTTTAGAGATGCTCATGGGCCGGACCGGGCCGGGTTTGGGCCGGGCTTTTGCTTACTAATTGTATAATATATATTTGCCCAAGCCTGGTCCGCCTCGAAGAACGGGCCTCAAATTTTGTCCAAGACCCACCCATATTTTTAAACCATGTCCAAGACCCACATAAGTCCACCATATTTATTTTTTAAAATAAAATAATAATTAAATTTTTTAACAAAAATAAATTTTAAACATTAAAATTTATATATAATCTAATAACAAAATAAATTGTGATATAAAGATTAAATTTTAATAAAGTTTACAAGTTCTAATTAATGTATACTTATAAATTATTCAATTTTATTATGTATTAATATAATTATTTAATTATATTATATTATTTATATGTAAAACGGCCCGGGCCGGGCTCGGGCCTAAAACACCAAAACCAAGGCCCAAACCATTTTTTAATTGGGCCCTATTTCTTTGTCCAAGGTCCATTTTTCGGGTCTAAAATTTATGTCAAAGCCCTCCCATTTCCCGGACGGGCCTTCAGGCTTGGACGGGTAATCCGATCCTTGAGCAAATTTATATACAATGTTTTTATAGCCTAATTTATAATTAGGAGCAAAATTGTAAAAGTATTTAGACTTACTAGATGAGTGGTTAGGATTGAATCTTGATTTTTCTAAATCTAGATGAATTTTCATACCCTAAGCCTACTTTAGTTAGAAAAAAGTTTTCTTTTTGGACCAGAGCCCAAATTCCACCCTTAATTAATCTTAAAGCCCATGTTAATTTTAATTAGAAAATAAGTAAATTAAAGGTGGTGCAATATATGTGTATTTGGCGCGACACCACATCAGAAGTGGTGCCATCAAGGTGGTGTCGCACCTCTTTAGAAATTGGTGATGATTCAGTCACCAGATTAATTTCGATATTATATTCAAATAAGGACATTTGGTC
Source organism: Corchorus capsularis (assembly GCA_001974805.1). Taxonomy (NCBI): domain Eukaryota; kingdom Viridiplantae; phylum Streptophyta; class Magnoliopsida; order Malvales; family Malvaceae; genus Corchorus; species Corchorus capsularis. Next base: position 47,629 of record AWWV01013177.1, on the reverse strand, counting down.
AAAATGTGCAATATTAATCATCAAGATGGTGCTTTGAGCATGACGCCATGTTCCTAGGAAGTTCCTTAGATGTTAAAGTCGGTTTTTATAGATTCTTATGTAATTCAGTCTTGAAAATAACTTTCACTCAGTTTCCAATTAAGGATTAAACAACAGAATGGAAGAAATTGAGCAAGAAGATAGCGCCATAAGAGTGGCGTCATAGTGTAATGACATTATGAAGCATAAAAGTGGTGTCATTCACCTGTCACCAACTTTTGTTTTTCTTTTAATTAAGGACAAGGAGCCAATTCAGGGGATTTTGGAACTAATCTTGATGCCATAAAAGTGGCGACATACTTCTAAGTAATATTAATAGTGCCATAAGGAATTATGGTGACGTCATATACTTTGGTCCAACTTTTGTCATCTTTTCGATTAAGGACATATGGCTGTGTTTTCACTAAATTAAGCCATTGTTTTAATTGACTTCGATTATTTAACTAAGTTTTGACTTAGCAATGAGGAATTACACTAGTTTCTTACTATGAACGTAAAATTCTTGTCAAAAGATAAAAAGAGGGCCGAGGTGCCATCACCAGTTGGCAGTTGCTGTCACCAGCATCACCACTGAAACAAGTAAGACATGCCAATATGCGCCTAGGCATTGGTGATGTTTCAAGTTGCTATGGCACTATAAGGAGTACAACATAATAGAAAGTGGCATTGGTGTGCATGGTGCCTTCATCGAAATTTTCAATTGAATTCAGAAAGTGGTGCGAAGAATCAGTGATTGGCACCAAGTTCATGAATTTAAGGAGCAAAAACGACAAGAAGGAGATTGACATCGAGATTATAATTCCTTGAATTGTGGGATGCTATCTAAAACCTTTGGCTATATATTGAGAGGCTCCTCCAACGTGAAAATCCCCCAACACTTCTCCGGAAAAAGTCTGCCCGGTGCAAAACACAAAGCTCTACGCTTCTCTCAATTTTCAACTTCACTTTTTTTTTTCCTTAAGCTCTGCGCTTCTTTTTCATTTTTCTTACAAGGTCTTGTCTTGTTCATCTTTTCATAACAAGATGAAAACATGTAATCTTGTTTCAATCAAATTTCTCTTCAGCTGAAAAACAATCTGTTGTTGTTTTCATCTTTTCACTTGTTAAAGAACCTTTTCTCTGCAAAAATACAAAAGAAATTTGGGATTAATGATTTAAATGTTTTGGTGTGACTTTAATTCAGTTCCTGCAAAATCACTCGTCTAATGCTCAAAATGCAACAAGCACTTTACATTTGTTGTTTTTACATTTTTGTCAATTTTGAGTAAATTGACTGGCATGCCTCTCACCGCAAATCCCACTCTTGCGGGATTTGTATTTTTTTCTTTTGGAAAAAAAATGGGATCTTTTGGTGGGCATCATTGATGTTAAGGGGTTTTCAGTCCTCCATTCCCTTAAACCCCCGGGACTCCATGGCAAAGGATACACGAACACCTGTGGGCATTAGTGGAGCATACCAAGAATGGATCTTAATTCTTAAAACATGGTGGAGACAAGTAAGAGTCTATGTGAGAAGATCATGTGTTTACTCAGACTCGAATCTATGACCACACATGCAAGATCTTTTTTTTTTTTTGTTGTATTTATAAATGAAGAAAATAGACATTAAAAAAAAGTTAGTTTTCTCTCGTTTAAAAATCAACTCGACTTGATGCCAAAAAAATATATATCAACTTGACTACCTCAAGAAAAAAAAAGTCAACTAACCATGAATTTATCAAAATCCAACCTACGGTTTGTAAGCAAAAAAAAATGATACAATCCTTCTACTACTTTTGTTTTGTTTCTTTGGCCGAACAATCCTTCTACTATTTATTTGTGATTTTTTTTTTATTAGTATTCAATTGAAAAAAAAAAACCCTTCGCATGCCTATTTTCTTCGTCAAATTAAATACCCTTAACAATATCAAAAATATCAAAAATGCCAAACGAGGAATAAAGCTTTTAATAAAAATAAAAATAAAAATGAAATATTAAAAAGGGGTGTTGCTAAACACCGCCCCCCTTTTACTATTTACCGTCCCACTTTTTACACTTTTGCCATTTGCTTCATTTTCTAATATTTCAAATTCTCTGAAATCTTGAAGCTATCACGATCGTAAAATAACCCGAGAACTCCAGAAATGGATGATAACGTGCCGTATTTTGATGACGACGTAAAAAAAATTCAATTTTCTAAGAGATTTTGGGCTGATGACCATGCCGCCCTCCTGGGGTGGCACGTCGTGGTATTTGCCGCCCTAGGAGAGCGGCTGTGCCATGGCATGCCGCCCTCCTGGGGTGGCCTAAGCCATGGGATGCCGCCCTCCTGGGGCGGCATATACGGCACATGCATTTTTTTTATATATTTATTAAAAAATAATTTTTATGTTAAATATTATTAGTTTGGGATTATTATTAATTAATTTTTATATTTGTTTAATTATTAATTATTATTAATTTAAATTTTGTGTAATTTAATTAAGATTAATTATTGTTAATACTTTTGTGTAATTAATATTTAGTAATTAAATTTTTCAGGTTTCATTGGAAGATTTTGGGGGCGTAGGATGTGGTCGTGTTGCAGTCGTGATGACCTTCTATAGTGTTGACATATATGGTTCTAGTTTCTGTGGTGGTGTAGATAGTACTATTTCTGGGTTTAGGTTTTAGGATCTGCTTGGCTCCTGAAAGGCAAAACGAGTCCCATATCCTTGACAACTTGAACCAACATGCCCTTATGGGGCGGCATGAGCCATGGTATGCCGCCACTATTAGTAGTTTGGGTCAATATTAATATTATTATATGTATTGTGTATTATGTTTACTAAAGTTTTATTTGATATTTGAATTTACTATACTATATGTAATTAAGTTTGGAGGATAGTTTTCATAATCTATTTCGGGGAAATTACTGTCAATTTCCATTTAGCGAAAAATGGGGTAACATTATTGTACATTTATCAATGGAGCATTAGACTCAAATCGAAAAAATAACACCTCAAAAAGGAGGAAGTTGATTTTGACCTTCCCTTTGTTGATGATTCCTTTTATGGTATTGTCATAAACGGTTGTAGTTTGTATGGCGGTGTTAGTACTACTATTTCTGGCCGTACAATAATGTTATACATGTTATAAATGTTCTAAATGTTAAAAATGTATCCATTGACAAATGTACAATAATGTTACTCCAATTTACAAATACAAATGTTATACATGTTATAAATGTTAAAAATGTTAAGAGTAATATAAGAAACGAAAATACAAATCAATCGGCCAAATGCCACTCCGCTAAGAACTCGTTCAAAGCCATCTGATGTTGCTCCGCCAACTGTGGATCTGTAGAATCAAGGTCGCAGATCGTTTCCTTCCAACCAGATAGTGCGCGCCTGACCCACTACAAATTAACAAACAAAATATTATAAGAAAAATAAATTTTGTTCGATTTGCTTAATCCTAAACAAGTTTTAAGCAACTTACATATTCACTGTTGGAGCGAAGAGGCATCGCTGCAGATGGTTCACCATCGCTCACCAAACGAGGATGCGAGTGCGCAACATACCAATCCATGTAATCCGGGACACATGCTGCAGGGTCATCTTCAGAGTCCTCGTACTGACTGAAGGGAAGCATATTTTCCATTAGGAAGCCCTCCCATTGAGACCTGGCAAAGCGGTGTACCTGATGTCGATTAATTTACTAAATTAATTTAACTAAATTAATTTACTAATCTAATAATATAAAATTAATAACTAAATTTGTAACAAATCAAAACATTTATGTACCTGATGTCGATCCAGTGCTAGCAAAGCGGCCTCCTATACCTCTCGTAAGAGGGAAATCAACACATTGGGGGGGGGGGGGTCGGAGTGCAAATCAGACGAAGTAAAGTCCTCGACCCCATCATAATAACCCGGCTGAGCACGCTGCAACTCATCAAGACGAATTTGCTCCCTCACAGCTGCTCTCTCCCTCAGAATCTGAGCCTCTCTCGCTCTCTCTCCCTCTGAGCCTCTCTCTAAAGCTCTCTCTCCCTCTGAAGCTCAGCCTCTCTCTCCCTGCGGGTGGAGGCATTTACATGGCCATGCCTAGTGTGCCGCGGTCCAAAGCTAGTCCCCTCCTCCTCTCCTCGTCTCGGCTACAACATATTAACAACTATAATTAATTAAACAAATGTAATTAATCGTAAATAAACTAATTAAAACTAATAAAAAATTATCCCTAATAAACTATTTAACAATAATTAATGTTAACTAATTTCAATATTCAAAATTCAAAATAGATTAATCATAAATTAACTAATTAAACCTAATAACCTGATTAACAATAATTAATCTAAATTAAAATTAAGAATTTCAAAATTTATATTAATAATAATTAATATTCAATTAATAAAGTTTTTTTAAAAAATAGCCTTGCCGCCTTAGTGGGGCGGCAAAGCCGCCCCAAAAGGGCGGCATGCCGTGGCAAAGTCGCCCTAGGGGGGCGGCACAGCCATTTTCAAACCCTAGATCTATTACTCTAAATCTATATCTGCAAAACATTAATTTTCATAAATCTTACCAGTATAAATCTCATAGGAGCTTTGCCTCTGCCACGATTCAAATCTGACATGATTTTTGATGTTTTAGAGTTGAATGGTTTAGAGGAAATGAAGTAAAGATGAAAAAGTTGTTTGAAGTAAATATGTTTGAAGTAAAGATTTTAGTTTGAAGGTTGTTTGAAGGTTTTTAAGGATTTGAAGTTAAAAAGTATTGAAAAAATGAGCAAAGGGCAAAAGTGTAAAAAGTGGGGCGGTGTTTAATTTTAATTAGAAAATAAGTAAATTAAAGGTGGTGCAATATATGTGTATTTGGTGCCACACCACATCAGAAGTGGTGCCATCAAGGTGGTGTCGCACCTCTTTAGAAACTGGTGTTGAATCAGTCACCAAATCATTAATTTCGACATTATATTCAAATAAGGACATTTGGTCAGAATGTGTAATATTAATCATCAAGATGGTGCTTTGAGGATGACGCCATGTTTCTAGGAGGTTTCTTAGATCTTAAAGTCGGTTTTGATAGATTCTTGGTGTAATTCAGTCCTGAAAATAACTTTCACTCAGTTTTCAATTAAGGATCAAACAACAGAATGGAAGAAATTGAGCAAGAAGATAGCGCCACAAGAGTGACGTCATAGTGGTAATGACATTATGAAGCATAAAAGTGGTGTCATTCACCTGTCACCAACTTTTGTTTTTCTTTTAATTAAGGACAAGGAGCCAATTCAGGGGATTTTAGAACTAATCTTGATGCCATAAAAGTGGCGACATACTTCTAAGTAATATTAATAGTGCCATAAGGAATTATGGTGACGCCATATTCTTTGGTCCAACTTTTGTCATCTTTTCGATTAAGGACATATGGCTGTATTTTCACTAAATTAAGCCATTGTTTTAATTGACTTCGATTATTTAACTAAGTTTTGACTTAGCAATGAGGAATTACACTAGTTTCTTACTATGAAGGTAAAATTCTTGTCAAAAGATAAAAAGAGGGCCGAGGTGCCATCACCAGTTGGCAATTGCTGTCACCAGCATCACCACCGAAACAAGTAAGACATGCCAATATGCGCCTAGGCATTGGTGATGTTTCAAGTTGCTATGGCACTATAAGAAGGAGTACAACATAATAGAAAGTGGCATTGGTGTCCATGGTGCCTTCATGGAAATTTTCAATTGAATTCAGAAAGTGGTGCGAAGAATCAGTGATTGGCACCAAGTTCATGAAATTAAGGAGCAAAAACGACAAGAAGGAGATTGACATCGAGATTATAATTCCTTGAATTGTGGGATGCTATCTAAAACCTTTGGTTATATATTGTGAGACTCCTCCAATGTGAAAATCCCCCAACACTTATCCGGAAAAAGTCTGCCCATTGCAAAACACAAAGCTCTATGCTTCTGTCAATTTTCAACTTCAGTTTTTTCCTTAAGCTCTGCCCTTCTTTTTTATTTTTCTTACAAGGTCTTGTCTTGTTCATCTTTTCATACAACTTTACTCTTATAATCTTGTCTCTAGTTGATTGTAATCTTGTTTCAATCATATTTCTCTTCAGTTGAAAAACAATCTATTGTTGTTTTCATCTTTTCACTTGTTAAAGAACCTTTTCTCTGCAAAAACACAAAAGAAATTTGGAATTAATAATTTAAATGTTTCGATGTGACTTTAATCCAATTCTTGCAAAATCACTCGTCTAATGCTTAAAACGCAACAAACACTTTACATTTGTTGGTTTTACATTTTTGTCAATTTTGAATAAATTGACTAGCATGCCTCTCACCTCAAATCTTGCTCTTGCGGGATTTGTATTTTTTCTTTTAGGCAAAAAAATTGGGATCTTTTGGTGGGCATCATTGATGTTAAGGGATTTTCAGTCCATCGCTCCCTCTTAAACCCCCGGGACTATATGGCAAAGGATACACGCACACCCGTGGGCATTAGTGGAGCATACCAAGAATGGATCTTAATTCTTAAAATATAGTGGAGACAAGTAAGAGTCAATGCGAGAAGATCGTGTGTTTACTCAGACTCGAATCCATGACCACACATGTAAGATTTTTTTTTTTGTATTTATGAATGAAGAAAATAGACATTAAAAAAAATTAGTTTTCTCTCGTTTAAATATCAACTCGACTACCTCAAGAAAAAAAAAGTCAATTAACCATGAATTTATCAAAATCCAACCTACAGTTGGTATTCTGGCAAAAAAAAAAACCTACAGTTGGTAAGAAAAAAAAAATTGATACAATCCTTCTACTATTTATTTGTGTTTTCTTTAATTAGTATTCAAAATTCAATTAAAAAAAAAACCCTTCGCATGCCTATTTTTTTCGTCAAATTAAATACCCTTAGCAATATCAAAAATATCAAAAATGCCAAACGTGGAATAAAGCTTTTAATAAAAATAAAAATAAAAATAAAAATAAAAATGAAATATTAAAAAGAGATAGTGGCAACTAACAGAAACGCGAAAGTGGTCAAGATTGACCGCTCGGTCTTTGTTTTGCTTATTTTTGCTTTGTCCGAGGCGAGCCTCAGAGATAACGCGGTCCTCACAATTATTGATCGACCCAGCAAGTCCAGAAGCCATGGATTCCAATTCTCCACAACCAGGTTCATCTCTTTTCTTCTTTTCTTTCTTTTAATATCAATCTTCCTTTTAATTCTATAACAAATTTATTGACTTTCTTGTGTTTATCATCGTGTTTTGTCCGATCGAATTTGTTCAATATAGGATTGTAGGGTTTTTGATTCTTATTCCCCTCGTTTTATTTTCTTTTAATTTTTTTAATTGGTGGATGATTCTGTTTAAAAGAGTGAGAATTGATCAACTTTATGTTCCAAAAAGCCTTTCAATTGGATTATTTCTCTTTTTTGGCCTATTTTGGGGGAAATTGTTTATGGAAAAACTAGGAAAAGGAATTGAAGGATTATTAATTTTCTTTGATCTCTTGTTAAGAGTTATAGAGTTATAAATATTTGAAATGAAATTGATTGTTATTCTGCCGTGGCAGCTGGTGGTGGTTCTCCCCCTAAACCATGGGAGCAAGCTGGGAATTCGTCTAGTTCCGCACCCTTTAAGCCACCATCAGCTGGCAGTACCAGTGATGTGGTTGAGGCATCCGGAACAGCAAGGCCAGGCGAAATTGTTTCGACTGCTGACAGAACTACGGCTTTGAATAGAAATGCTGTTGGTAGGCCTTTACCCAGCAGGCCTTGGGAGCAGCAACAGACTTATGGGAGCACTTATGGAGGTGGAGTTAGATTTTAGTTCAACTATTGTAATTCGAATGTTTGCTTATTCTAGCTTGTCTAAGTTTGATGTTTTCCATGCAGGTTATGGTTCTGGTTTGAACTACAACTCAGGGTACGGTACAGGAATGTATGGTTCATCTTATGGTGGATTAGGTTCTTATGGTGGTGGTGGTTTGTATGGAAATAGCATGTATAGAGGAGGTTATGGTGGTTTATATGGGAATTCTGGAATGTATGGTGGTGGAATGTATGGGGGTGGTTACGGTGGCCTTGGGGGTGGCCTTGGGGGTCCGATGGGTGGTTATGGAATGGGCATGGGTCCATATGGTGAGCAAGATCCGAATAATCCATATGGTGCTCCATCATCCCCACCAGGCTTTTGGATTTCCTTCCTCCGTGTGGTAATTCCTTTCTCATCTTATTTTTCATTCAGTTACTATCATATATAAATTACAAGCAATATCATCTCACTTTACATGTGATTATGGGGCTGCTCAGCATCCCTTAGCTATAATGGCTGCCAATCAGCTTAGCTGTCGATGTGGTTATGAAGAAAACTTGAACCTGATGAATTTTCATTTCTTACTAGACCATTCTGTTGCTTGTTCCCAACTGGAAGCTTTGGTTGATAAGAATTAAGAAGGAACTCTAAATCTTCTCTTTTGTCCTGTTCTCTAGTTCTTGAGCTCAAATTATGCCTACAGGAATATTCCTGTATTTGTATTCTTATTGTCCATCTTCGAAACTATAAAATTATGAAACATGGGAGGAAGGTATCTGGTTAGGTTGGTTTCTTGGGGAATACTAAGGACTAAGGAGCTTGTCTGAAAATGGAAGACATATTCATAGTGACTTATCTTTAAAAGTCCAAAATGGAAGAAATGGTTGATGAGTTGTGATTTAATCTTAAATATTTTCTTGCTTTATTTAGATTTTTGGTACGAAGCTAGATTACAGCAAGTTGACTACATATTCTGGTTAAAGGAAGTGTTTTTTCTAAAGATAAAGAAAGAATACAATTTATTTTTTTAGAATTGGGGGCCAGCTGTTTCATGACCTTTTAAAAAAAAAAAAAATTGCTCATGCTGATAATTGCTTCTTTCACTGATTACAGATGCAAGGTGTTGTTAACTTCTTTGGCCGGATATCTATTCTGATAGACCAGAATACACAAGCATTCCACATGTTTATGACTGCTCTTCTTCAGGTGCTGCTTTCTTTATAATTTATCTTCCAGTTTGTCCAAATTTTATATGCAACTATGAAGTGGAACTTGAATTCATGATAAAATAACAATACTTAATGTCTTTTGGTGAGTAAAATTCACAAGATGTTTACTCATTGCATCATTATTTGCAGCTTTTCGATCGCGGGGGATTATTATATGGAGAATTAGCTAGATTTGTGTTAAGACTGCTGGGAATTAAAACAAAACCCCGAAAGATAAATCAACCAGGACCTCATGGACTCCCAGGACCTGATGGATTCCCAGGATCCCATAATCCTCACGGAAATCAAAACTACATTGAAGGGCCAAAGGCTGCTCCAAGTGGTGGATGGGACAATGTATGGGGAGAAAATGGTAGCAGTTAGTTTGGTACTCCATTTTTATAACAACAATTCCAGGAACCAGACATTGAAATAGGCTTGTCAGAACACAGATGTGACAAAAGCAACTTCCAATTAGGGTTAATGAAGGCTAGGTGGTGCTTATCGGAAAATTGTTCATTGCCTGAGTTCTGCGTGATTTGAATGTACCAATTACTCCCATAGTATTACAAAAGATGAGATACAATATAATAGCTGTTAAATGTGCTTTTAGGCTTGGAAAGGAAAAAATGACAGTGATTTATTTTTCAAAATGAATAAGCTTTTTTCTGGTTTGGTTTATCCTAAACCTTTCAATAAGATTGAAAAGCTATATTGGTATATTTTTTTGCAGTTCACAGAGCTAGGAGTTGAACCTCCTCATACCAACATCATTACCATTTAAAAGCATATTGTAGTAGTTCATCAATTTCATTACATGCAGCCGCCATCTGCACTACCACAAAGGTCTCCTAAATGCATTAGCATAAATAGCATGTAAAGCTTCCACCAGAAAGGCTTCAACCGTAATGCCAAGAAACTTCAATTGGCAGCCAGGCTCATCAAGCAATCCCAGCTATTCGCTCATTTGCAATTGTATCAGCTTTTAACGGCATAGAAAGTTTGTGGGAGCACCATAAGCTCTACGCTTACATTGATTTTTTTTTTCCTGCTCAATATGCATTGAAACCTAAAAGCAAACTTTTCCATTATTAATGAAAACATTTGTTCATTCCTAACTTTATCAGAGTGCAGAACTTTGAAAATAAACATAGATTGCAGGTTGACATTAGTTGAAACAAAATGTATAATATATATATATATATATATATATATATATCATATTAAAAAAAATGACCTTAGGCTTGAGGAAGTACAAATTGGCATCAAAACGGAGAGCCAACCCAAATGTCCCTCCTTCAAATAGATAGATAGAGACATAGATGTATGCCCAACAATCTGCCCCAACTCCCATCCCAATCAAGATAGACAACTTAAATGAAACAAGAAAAACAAATTATAAAGATATTCTTCCAAAATCCATATCAAGAAGGGTATACAATGCCATAATATAAATTAGACAATTACAAAATAGTAACGTATAGCAGTCTGTTTTGAATAAAAAATTAGGTGTAGAAATTGTCTCATAAGTCATACCTTATAAACACCTTATATCAGTTGGAATTCAGTCCATCAAAATAATCAAATATTTATCAATGCAGCTAAAATAAGTTATGTTAGATGTGACCTTATCAATCACGACTGAAATTGGCACAAGCTTTTTGGTACACATGTAGCATCAATGAGCTATAGCTTTTTCGGCCAAATAAGTATAGACAATCTCTTATTCATTGCACTCTAAGCTATCCCATTGAGGCCCTAAAGACATTACTTCTTCTCCCTTGATCTCAACATTGCCTCTATGCATTTTAAACAACTCCACTGCTATATCCGATACCCTACTGTTTCCATTCATGTACAAAATAGATAGCCGTTTGCAGCCATCTCTCAGAGCCTGCAACCCCTGATCACATAAATTTCGACAACGATTCACATGAAGTTTCTCTAAATTGTGGCAATGTAACCCAATTGAAGCCCAGCCTGCAAACCTAACCTCATGACACAATGACAGATTCCACTCTTGAAGTAAGGGACACCCTTTTGCAATTGCAATAACAGAAGCATCACCAATAGTTCTACACATCCGAAGATTAAGAATCTTGAGCCTTGCTGCGAATCCATTACCAATTGCTGCCACTCCATCTCTGAAGTTCAACCTTAAACCAGAAATGTTTAAGAACTTGAGTCCACCTCCGCTAATAATCGCCATTATCCCCTCTGGTTGAACATCACAAAATTCAGCATCCAAGTAAACCAGTGTTGATGAAAAACCTCCTAAACCAACGCCACTTATACCCCTACAATTAGATATCTTAATTGCTTTGAGCTGATTACAACCTTGTGAAAGTGCTCTCAATCCGGAGTCGGAAATGTGTGAACAATGTGCAAGATTCACATGCTGCAAAGCCAAGCAAGTATCTGCTAAAGTTTCTAGCCCAACATCAGTAATCTTGCATCGATAAAGACTAATGATGGTCAAGGAAGGACAACTGTTACCAACTACAGAAAGCCCATAGTCAGTGATTCCAAAACAACAGTCCAAGCATAGATTTTTCAATTTTGACCCATAATATTTCAAGTAGGTGAGGCTTGAGTCAGATAACTCTGTACAACCAGAAAGGGACAAATACTCTAAATGCTGAAAACGAGTGAGAATCCTGTAGAGATGGAATGAATTGATGTCAACAGAGCTCTGAGATAACGAGGAATGACCAATAATACTGAAAGAACATGGAAATTGCAAGGATCGACGATTCAAGTTTTGAACATTAAGCCAACGGTGGCATGTCAAGCCAAATGATTCACGGTCAGAGCTAGAGTCAAAACAATTAAATATAAAAGAGAGGCAATCATCAGGTAGGTGCACGATAGAGGTAACCCCATCCATTAAAGGCTCTCCCAAGTCAAACTTATTAGCACTCCTCTGAAGGTTGTAGAGCTCGGATCTTTATGTCAAACTTTTTATAAGCGCCACTTGATGAGTTCGGGGAGTCAAAACCACAAAGAGCAGGTGCATCTCCGTACCCATAGCCTATATGAACCCCACATTTACGACAAAGGAGTTTAGTTTTTGAACGGTAACGGCCCCAACTGACAGGAAAACAATGTACCTCATCAACCTGTGTGAATCGACTAAGATCAACAGACAAAAAGGATATAAAACCTTTCTTTATGGATTTTCGATATTCAGACCCTATGCCGGAGGTGATTCGGTTGGAAGATGTCAAGTTCAAAGGGTATCCACAGGACCCGCAACTGCAACAAGTACCCATAAATCCATGAAAAATTTATATATAAAACCATTAAGAGAAAAAAGATCAATGCATCCAACTGCTTCAAAGCACCACAAGAAAGTATTTGGCATGTGAAGATAACAACTGTGTAACTTCGTTTGTTCCCATCTTTCATATAAATTTATTAACTAGACAATAGCATCTTATGTGCCTAAATGTTGGGGAAAGGGTCAATTATTTACATCCAATTTCAAATAAAAATGCACAAGATTGGAAGGCATTTTAATGATGGCATCAAAAGAAAGTCCAATAATCCCACATAGTGAGATTTAGTAATCTTCATTAAGCCTAGCACAGAGGCACAAGCAACATCACAAAGGAGGGGAAATACCATTGCCAATTTCATGAATGAGCTGAACAAATCAATCTTAATTTCTGCATTTAGTCTAGACCCAACCCAAATTACTTCATCTTCATAAACATGTCTGAAAATAATGCCTCAGCAACTCAATGACTAAAAACTACTTAAACTTTAAATCAAGCAGCCTTGCCCTTCACAGAATTCTAAGAAGATGCTAATATAAAACATAAAACATTCAAAACAAGAAAAGGAACTCCCCATGTTTTTGACAAAATGCCCTGATTTCTTGCCTTTTAGCTGAGAACCCAGAGGACCCAGAAACAAGAGATTGCGATCGAAAAAGATTATAAGGAAAATATTATTACCTGTAAGAGACGTCAGCCTGGGACATCCTCTTATGGAAGGATCAGGGAAATAAAAAGGATCCCATCTACTGGAGAGTGGAGAGGAGATTGATATGTGGTGTAATGGCAGAATCGTTAATTATGAGGTGTTGTTGGAAGAAATAATGGGTCGGCAACCAATCGGATCGGTAAGATTTTGGTATGGTACAGATTACAGACAGAAACAGGGTGAGAGTTTTGGTTTTGGGTTTGGCTCTGTCTTTGGAAAAACAGTTTTCAGTTGTGTCGCCTAATTGACTTTGGACTTTGCAACTTTTAATTTTTTATTTTAGTTGCAGTAATTTTTATTTTAGAAAAGAAGAGACTTTTTCGAAAACAATTTTATAAGTGTCAGGCTAGGCCCGGCTTGGTTATGACTAGGCCAAGCCTGGTAAATATGGGCTTATGAGATTGAGGAAAACACTAGGCCTAATTATTAAGATTGCTGAGAAAAGGTAAATGGGTAACATTCTTTATTTCTTCTCTCTGTTTTATTTTCAAGTGAGGAAAACCCGAGCCCTCACTCTCAGCTGCTAACCCCTTCCCTCAGGTCGCCGCAATGGTACTCTGCTTTTTCCCTCTTTATGATAATAATTTAGCTTCGCTTTTTCACATTTGAATCCTCATTTTTTATGTTTAGCTTTATCTTCTTCATCTCAGATCTCTGTTTTGTTGCTTATAACTTTATGAAATTATTATGAGATGGATTGAACCTTAGATTCATTCTTTCTAACGCTGTTACTCGCAGGGACGGAGCTAGGGGGAGCGGGGGGTGCCGACCGCCCCCCAAAATTTCCCGAAAGCCTATATATAGATGTATTATTATTATTATACAACTCTATTGAATTTCAATTCCGCCCCCCTAAGTAATGTATATGTGTTTTTTATGAACTAGATTATAGGATTTTGATTCATTTATACTTAAATGACCATTAATTATTTGTATTAGTAATATTAAACTATTAATTATCAATCTAACTATATATAGAATTAGTTTATATACTTGTGAGTAATTCAATTAATCAATTAGTCTAACAACATATTATTAGGAGTTTAACTAGAAACATAGAGGCACTTGAGTTTTTGCCTAAACTGGTGGTATATGCATGCTCCTCAAAGTTTTATGATTTCACGTTCAAACTGTATGTGGGTTTTGTAACCTAATATTAGATTTATTTTTTACTTTGTTTGTAATCTTAAACTTTTTCCTATAGTAAATTTTAGTTCTTAATATATAAAAATTATAAGAATTTTCTTTTTACACATAAAAGAGGTAGTGAAAGGAAGTTTTTAACTTTTAACCAAAAAAAAGGGAAGATTTTAACTCGAGGTTTTGTTTGAATGAATGAATTCTAATTTTTAGTCATCTCAACTAAAATGGAAATTTCATAAATTGAAAATTTCGATTTGGATATAGAAATGCTTAGATTACATTTGTACAATAGAGAAACCATCAAGTATATAGTATTATAATTGTTCCATTGTTTACTAAAATCAAATTTCACTATAATATCCTAGAGGACTTTCGTCCCCCAAAACAAAATTTCTGGCTCCGTCCCTGCTGTTAGGGTTTTTTTTTTTTTTTTTTTTTTTTTGAAGAAAGATTGTAACCGAATTAGTTAAAGAAACTCTTTTTGGTTTCATGGAATTAATTTAAGTTTCATTTTATCATTGTCTGTTTTCAGTGTGAACTAGAATATTACCCATGCTACTTCTGATTAAATTGTTTTTTTTTTGTTTCAATGCAAAAAATTGATGGCAGTAAGTTTTGACAGAATGTAAAATGATGGCCATTTTATTAGTTAGTTTGCTTTTGTTATGTTTATCATAGATCTTGCCTGGGGTTCCTGAGCCTGTTTAGTTTTATGATACAGCCTTATGTTAAAGCTCAAAAGACAAGGGCTTACTTCAAGAGGTTTCAAGTTAAGTTCAAGAGAAGGCGAGGTATGACATTGAGGCCAATCTTGATATGCAAATGTATTATTTCTCTTTGTTGAGCTTGTGATGATTGTTTAAACTTTGTAGAGGGCAAGACTGACTACCGAGCCAGGACTCGTCTTATCAATCAGGACAAGAACAAGTA
This sequence comes from Corchorus capsularis, assembly GCA_001974805.1. Taxonomy (NCBI): domain Eukaryota; kingdom Viridiplantae; phylum Streptophyta; class Magnoliopsida; order Malvales; family Malvaceae; genus Corchorus; species Corchorus capsularis. Next base: position 32,543 of record AWWV01013177.1, on the reverse strand, counting down.
CAACACCCCAAAATATCGTTTGGTCGCACGATTTGTATCCTTACATTTGTTTATTTCCCCCTATTGCCATTTAGTTAAAGATCTAGTTCTTGCAAGTAGATATTGTTTGCTTTCCTGTAATGAATAATATGTTTGGTTGGTTTGGTTTGTTGAGGGTACTCAGAAAATATGATTAAGTATTACATGCCCAACTAGATGGAACTCGTACCTTGATTCTTCATTTTTTCGATTATGTGATATTGTGTTCCTTATTATCCGACGTGGTATTCATATGTCTAGTTTTGGATTGCCTTTTTATATTTTAATCTTAACCATTCTATCAGACAAACAAGGATGTAACTGCACAAATAGTACATGCTAGTATTCGCGGTGATATAGTTCTCGCTGCAGCTTATGCACATGAGCTTCCTCGCTATGGACTTGAAGTTGGCCTTACAAATTATGCAGCCGGTACATGATTTATCTGTGTTTTGGTATAAATTTTTCTCCCTAGTTAAGGATGGAGCTTACTTAATGATTTTTGGAACACAGCTTATTGTGTTGGGCTCCTTTTGGCTCGCCGAGTGCTGAAACAGCTGGAGATGGATACTGAGTATGAGGGAAATGTGGAGGTATGTTGCATGCCTGTTTGAGGAAAGATATTTTAATTGTAGGGTAGATGGTCAATAAATATGTTGAAAACATGCATGTCATTTTCTCATAGGCAACTGGGGAGGACTACAGTGTTGAACCAGGAGAGACTAGGAGGCCTTTCCGTTGTCTTCTTGATGTTGGTCTTATCAAAACAACCACCGGTAACCGTGTTTTTGGTGTTCTCAAGGTATGGTGAAATCCATTTGTTTGTTCTATTCTTTTTTTTTTCCTTTTCTCTTCTAAGTCCTTACTTTGAGTTGGATTTTTTTTTTTTTTTCTCATGCCTGCTATATAAGTTTGCCTGCATTCACACACAACATACCGCATTGATGTAACATAGAATCGCAAGTTTTCTGAAGTTAAGCTGCTAACTTCCACAAGTGTGTTTCAATTCAGCTTAAAATTTGTATTCTTTCCATTCCTGTTTAGGGTGCTTTGGATGGCGGGCTTGATATTCCTCACAGTGACAAGAGGTTTGCTGGATTTAGCAAGGATAGTAAGCAACTTGATCCTGAAGTTCACCGCAAATATATCTATGGTGGCCATGTTGCTGCATACATGAGGGTAAGCTTAGAGTTTATGAAGTGATGGTTAGAGGAGAGTAGTGATAATATTGGATCTCTCTCTCTCTTCAAATTTGTTATTAGACTATTCATTTGTTATCCGTCTGTAAGTCTCACTTTGTCAATCTGGACAGACTTTGATTGAAGATGAGCCTGAGAAGTACCAGTCTCACTTCAGTGAGTACATTAAGAGGAACATTGACCCTGACAACATTGAAGGACTGTATAAGAAGGTTCATGCTGCTATTCGTGCTGATCCAGAAGCAAAGAAATCTGAAAAGGAACCTGCAAAGGAGCACAAGAGGTAGAGCTTCTTTTGCCTTCTCGCATTGAACTATTTTATCAAAGTTTCGTGCATGTTGATATGAATTGTTTTTAATTAATTTAATTCTAATGCAATATCATTTTATGCACAACAGGTACAACTTGAAGAAACTAACTTATGAGGAAAGGAAGGCTAGGTTGGTTGAGAGGTTGAAAGCTCTCAATTCAGCTGCTGGAGATGATTATGATGAGGATGACGATTGATCTGCTGGAGTTGATTATGCTGAGTGAAGTCGGCATTAAAATTTTGGGCATATTATGCCCTACTATGTTTTGTTATTACGTTGGTAGAACTTATGTCAAAAATCAGAATCTTTCTAGGATGAGAAACTTAATCTTTTTGTTGTCCGAGGATAATCTGGTTGTGTTGGATTGCCTTGTTTGTTTAGTACTTTACTATAAAGCACTATTTCCCATATCTTTACTCAGATTAGTACTTCTAATATCTGTTCACAAATTACAATGTTGGTTTCTTTGTTTGCCTGCTCCTGGCAACTGAGTTTATGATTTTTTTTTTTTTGGCAATCTGCACACTTTTAAAGCTAATGTAACCGGGGCACCAATACTTAGTTATTTATCATTATTTCTATTAGTTGGCTACGGAAGATTATACCAAGTCTAGTTAAAATACAAGCTCGGGTAACTTCCTCCGGTCCTCGCCTTTTTATGTTTTTAGATAAAACTGTAAAGTGGCGTTTTTCCTAGCAGAGCTTGTAAATTTGGAATTTGACGAAGGCATAATGTTTTTTACTAGTCGCTAAACCCAGTTTTGGTTCTCCATTGGCTGTAGAATGCGTCAATATTCTTTACTCAAACTGTCTAATTATGCTTTTTTTTTCTTTTTTTTTTTTTTTTTTTTGTCTAAGTATGCATGTTTAAGGGTCATTTTCTCCAAGTAGTCTCATATTTATTTTATCATAAAGATAGAAGTCAAGAAAAAAAAATGTCTCACATTCAATGATAAAATGAGACAAGTTCAAACTTGAAAGTTAAAACCCCAAATATGATTCCATTCAAAACACCGAGATCATTTGACTCATAGAATCAGTTAAATTCTTTCATCATGCAAGTTGCAATTGAGTTTAACATTCAAGAATACCAAAGCCAAAACAATTCCTCAACTCAGGTATAATATTGCCCCTCATCTTTTTCGCAAGTTATCTACATATTGAAAATTGGAACATGGGTAACATTTTCAGAGTGACCAATGCATTAACAGCCCTACTCATCATCTTCTGGATCAATATCTCTGACCTTTACATCAGCATCTTCACCATATTGAATGCAGTTGTCAATTTGAGCCAATACATATTGTATACTGTAAAAGAGAAAACGCCACCATAAAATGAGATCAAATCTGTACAGGGGTATAATCTCCCCGCCTTCACTCACCACTAAAAAAGAAAGAAAGAGAAGAAAAGTGTACCTTTTTTCCTTCCTCAAGTCAAGTGGGATAAAGCTCACCATGCTATATTCATCCACCTAAACCAAAACAAGAATACAAGATTCATATAGTGTGGTGAAAATGTAACTACAAGGGCCAAAAAATCAACGGTGACACAAAAGTTGGATTTGAGAATACATGTAAAATTCTGAATATTTCACAAGTCTCATTTAGATGTACCGATAAAATAAGACAAAGGTGAAAATACCATTTAACTGTGACAGTGAAAACATTGCTGTGAAGAAAACTATGTCCAATATATTCAATCAACTGGAAACTAATAATGCAACTTTAAGGGCAATCAACCAAACAAAACAGGCATATTGAGTGTATGATCCAAGAAATACCTTCTAAGTGGTCCCAAGAGAGTATCAGATATTGTTGAAAATAACAAAAAGGGTAAAATTATTATAAATTAACATCGAAGTGCCCTTTTCTGAATTACTTGGCTTATACGGAAAAAGAAGTTCATGCAAGACAAACCTTCAAATAACCAACAGAAACTGGATATTGGATCCTGAAATCCAAAAGAAGGATCCTGAATGACTTAGTATCTTACCAGTTCAATCAAAGATTTGTTTAGTTTTCTAAAACGAGGAGCCATCCGCTCATTTAACTCTGACAGCAGAAGTCGAGGCTCTGGATCCAAGTAGCTAAGAAATATAAAGACAGTGGGTAAAACAGAAGTGGAAAAAGTCAGATAAAATAAATAATATGCAGTTAAAGACAAATGAATGATGCAGACACTCACTTTTCCAAATCCTTTTTGTTTGTTACAAGGTCCATTTTCGTGAGGATATTAATATGTGGTAATTCGAGCTTAACCATTGCAGAAAGTGATGCCATACATCCACTAATAAACTTGGTAACATCCGTGATGAACTGATACAATTAAAAGTTAGAAATGGTACATGAATACAACCAATATAGAGACAGGCCAACTAAATTCGGACAAGATAAAGGCATGTAAGAAGATGCAGAACCTAGACAAACCTGTGAATCAAGCAAGTATACAGCGCAGACATTAAAATTCTTGCGCCTCAAGTGATCCACAAAATTACGGAGAACTGATACATGAGAAAAGAGTTCTATCTGGCCTATAAAATTTTTAGAAGTCAGCAAAATTTATCGCATTTATAAAGCAACAAAGTGAACATATCAAACAAGCTAATTCAGTAACAATATCCCCCTACCAAGATAAAAGGAGATATGGTTCGAAATGACTCTCAAGCTTTTAACAAAAAACTAAAACATACATTTCCAGACATAAATCTCCAAACTAGAAATGATACCTGGGCAGTCAAATACTAGATAGTCATCATCCAGGTAATTGTCCAATTCCTCAGTCAGCCAATCATCCAGATTTTCTTCAAGATGTCTATTTGGAGATTAAGGTTTTACCTTTTTCTTCCCAAAATCTAATAAAAAAGTAATAAAAATGCAGCCATATGATAAAATAGACATTGATGTCTCTGTAGCCTTTGAAGGCTCATATACATTTTGAGGAACACAGGCAAGATGAATACGTTAGTCAGTAAAAATCCCCCGCAAGCACTGAGAAATTAGACTGATTGATATGCTGCCAAGAGAACAATAAATAACCATAACAGCAGCAACAAACTAAGGCCAGTGTGATATCGCAAATGGGTTTGAATCACAATATATATCTTGTTTGACATTGCATTTGCAGTCAAATTTAGCAATTGGGGTCATATGTGCACTAATCACAATACCGAACATGCTTTCAGCTTTTTCAAGTAACAACAATCAAGATAATGTGGAAATGCAGAAAATGGAATTCCCCAATACAACAATAGAAAGGATACTCCATGCAGTATATAAGGCCACCATTTGGACCTAATCCAAGTTCCTCCATAACATCATCCAAACTTATAAGCTCCCTTATATCTGCAAAAGAAACAATACTTGATTGCAACAAAATCAAGAAAAAAAAATACTAAACCAATTAGAAAATTTCAAGCAAAAAGAAATTTACCCATGGCTACCGGATAGTCAAAATTTTCTGCAGCAGGATCTAGGTTCACAACATGTATTGACCGTCCAATGGTTTCACAGTGCTGATATAGGCTAGAGCAGTAGGTTGACTGATTCCAAAAACACAAATTGTCACCTCAGTTTGCATTGTTATGCTAATAAAAAAGCTTATTACATTAACCCAAAGACAGCATTTTTCTTCTCCTCCTATAACAGTAACCAGAGATCACAGGAAGAAGGACCTTATTTCAAACTTAAGAAAGTAGTTAACAGAATAACTTACCTTCCCACTGCCTGCAGGACCAATAACTAGCTGTGCATAACCCATGGTAGCTTCTCAGATGTTTCAAACTGCTTCACTAATTTAGAATGAACAGAGGGAGTTGAAGAGCCGCAACGATGACAGAATTGCAACAGTTATATACGCAACACACCACACACCGACAGCGAACAACAAATTCAAGAAATCAGCGTGGCCCATAAAAAGTGGTGAGAGAGAGACACAACATGAAAGTTACCTGATTCATCAACATCAAAAGAAAAAGGGGAAAAAAACACATTTTAATTAACATTACTATCATCAAAACTAGAAAAGAAAAAAAAATCCCAGCAAGCAAACAGTGAAAAAAAATCATCCTCAGCTTAGAATACAGAGAGAAAAATATTGATCAAACATTTTAAATACATGAATTTGATAGAAGAATACATATTCCCTTGATTCTATTACCTAAGCTTGTCTGCAAAGCGTCAACTTATAAAAATATTGCTATTAGTGTTTAAACCCCGACTATAATCATCTTTATCCACTTTATTACTCCATAAGAGAAGGAATTTCGAGTATATTAACTCCATGCCCACAAAAAAGGAAAAGGAAAAAACCCACAAAATAGTGCGAAAAATAAAATCATTTGAAAAACCCATTAAACTAAAAAGTCATTACATATGAATATTAGTCTATTCAAGAGCAGCACCATCATCGAAAGTTCTATTAGGAAAAGGAAAGCAAATAGTTTCTGAAGAAGGAACAAACAAACAAACAAACAAACAAACAAACAAACCAAGCAAGAAAGCAACTGGAAAAAGAATATGGTATCAACAGATTACCTGAAACCCTGAATGCTGATTTTCGTTCTGAAATTTGGGGACTACGACGGGAAGATTTTGGTTCCTTCTTTTCTGTTTTCTTTTCGGTTTTTGTAAAGAAGACTTGAAGACCAGGCTTGATATTCACTCAAAAGTCGCCTATTTAGGGCTTTACGCGGTTTATTCTAGTAGTCTACTGGCAATCTACTATTCGCATACTTTAAAACGCACCGTTTAGTCTGTCAAAATATTCTTTTTTTTTTTTCTTTTTTCCTTGACTTCCTTATATAAGCCTTTCTTTTTGCCCTTTCCAGTTTCTTTCCCCCCCGAAGAAGAGCAAAACCCAAATTTCTAACGGTGATTGAAAATTTCTGGTCAAGTTTATAAAGGTGGGATTTCTTTTTAATCTCTTTTTTCCCCTTAATTTCTTCTTCTTTTCCAGCATTTTAAAGTTAACGGATAATGATTCAAACGCCCTTTTAATTTTTAATTTGTGGTTTCTGTGTTAGTTTCTATTTAACAATAATTTTGAGGCTATTTAAGAAAACAGTGATTATTTAATAACTGTTTTTTATCTTTTTTTTCTCTGATTTTGGATGTTTAATTGGGATGCAGGAAGCTTACTGTGGAAAAAATGGTTCCTTTGTTTTTATCTGAGCCAAACTGGGATGATGAAACTGGAGATAATGAAGCAACCCAGCTAATAATATCACTTTTACATCAATTGGGTTCTGTTATTTGGTCACTGATGATCTCTGGAGGTCGTTCTGTGGCTCAGCTATGGCTTTGCAATGCGGTTTCGAGCATAAGCTCTATCTCTCCTTACCAACAGAGAGAGATTTTTATGAAATTGTTGACATCCAAGCCTAAGAGGAGGGATTTAGCATCTCAACTCTTGCAAATGGTTTTTGAGAAGAGACCAAGAAAAGCTGGTTCTGTCTTGGCCAAGAAAAGTTACTTGCTTGAAAAGTTTTTCAAAGGTAACTTTGGTTTTACTTTGGAGTTTGTTTTGTGTGATTCTTGTTGCACTGCTATGTTCGTTAAAGGTGAATTTCATCATATGGAATGTTAAGTAATTACTAGCTACAACCTACTTAGGCTCCATCTTGTTTATTATTTGGACATTCTTTTCATTAACTAATTACCTTTCATTTCCTTTGAATTGCACCATTGATTGTTATAATGAACTGAAAGTTGGAGGTTGAGATTGAAATGAGTTTTATGGTCTTCCAAGTTCGTTTTGTTTCACGGTTTGATTATTATGTTTTGTGTGATTTGGTTGCACTCTGTATCCTTTGTAAACTTGAATTAGTAACTTCTTGCTCCTACCTAGTTCTTTAAGCTCCACTTCTATTTTTGCTTTTACTAAGAACGATAAAGTTATTTTAATTGCACATAGTGGTTGAGATTAGTGTGAATTTTTTTTATCGACTTCTGATTATGCTAGTGTTGAATGAATGATGCAGGGAACCCAAAGCGAATAATGCAATGGTTCTCTAATTTTGGAGATGGTGGTGGATTGGAGCACAAAAAAGGTGCAAAGGCATTGTCTAAATTTGCTTTTGCAAATAGGGATATATGTTGGGAGGAGCTTGAGTGGAAGGGAAAACATGGGCAATCACCTGCAATGGTTGCCACAAAGCCTCATTACTTTCTTGACTTAGATGTCCAACGGACAGTTGAAAATTTCCTTGAAAATGTGCCTGAATTTTGGTCATCCAGTGAGTTTGCTGAATCGCTAAAAGATGGTGAAATTATATTTATTGATACGAAATTCTTTGTGGAACTTTTTGTTGATTTGATGTATAAGGAGGATTTTAGAGATTTATGGGAAATTATTAGTGAGTTTCTCAAGGAGGAATCATTCTCATCGTTGTGTAAACATCTTCTTATCTCTCTTGAAGAGGGTGAATTCTGCATCTTTCTGGAATTGCTTTGTCGATATATCAATCCCACAAAGGAATCTCTGCAGTTCGGTAATCCATCTTATTTGCTGGAGTTTATGCTTTATGGCTATGGTGATTCAAAATCTTTTGATAATCTACTTCTGTTAAATGCTGTTATCGATCAAAGGAGGCAGCTTCTTCGGCTTGTACATGATGAAGAGTATCAGGATGAAAATGAACAAGTAAAATCCATTGTATCAAAGATTTGCAAATCCTCAAGTAATGCCTATACTTTGGTTTCAATTCTTAAGGAGTGCATCAAAACAAAAACCACAGAAGCAATGAAAATGTTAGGTCTTTATTCTTGGGTTATATACTACAGAATGTCAGAGGAATGTCAGACACGAGAATCCTGGGAATTTTTATTTCTGAGTAATGGGATAAGGTTCCGCAAATCTGATAAATATTCTTTGCTTCATCATGAAGGCTCCTCAGAAGAAAGTGAGGCTGAAGCCAATGATAGACAATCGATCAGGCGTAAGAAGAAAAAAAAGAGTAGAAAGAAGAGAAGAAGGGAATTTGATGATAATAATATCTTTGATGGATTGCTGGATTTTGATACTTCAGACAGCAGGTTGGAGTTGCAATCTGGCAATGAAAGTTGGTCACTATCTATTGATGATTTTTCTACATCATGGACTATCGTGAGTTCAATGCCTTTAATCTCTGTGTATTGTTACAATTTTTGTTGCAGTAGAAAGTGGTTACAACTTTGCTTTTGACATGTTCATGACATGCAAAAATATTCTCATAAATCTTGTTAACAAGCCATTTCGGGTCGAATATATCAAGTTTAGACTGTTAGTATTAGTATTACCTAAAGAAGCATTTGTCATTCCGACCACATGAATCCAACATGAATAAAAAGAAAGAAGGAAACTAGGTCCCTCTACCCTTCTTTTTACCAAAAATATATATAAATGTCAAGTTTTTTCCTCTATTACTTGATTCAAGAGGATAGTCATTTTAGTCATATACCAAGTTAGAGTTCCACTTCCTTTTATTTTTGAGATGTAATCCTTGAATTGTCATCTGTTATTTCTTAAAATTACCCTTTCACATCAATGTAAGAAAACGGATAAGCCTGGGATCAGTTTGTTTAAAAAAGATTGAATAGAACATTAATATGCTAGGGAGGCAGTAGTACAAGCTGTCCTGGTTCATTCATGTCATTGTTTATTGAACCTTGTTGCCCATTTAGTGATTTTGATGAAATGTTGATGTCAATTGCAGGTCGATTTGCCTGAGCACCTTTCAAATCACTGCTTGTATACGTGGATGAAGTGGCTTGCTTCGAAACAGAGGAATGTGGCTTATGGTTGGTAGGAGAGCATATACCTTAATATTTTGATTTGTGAATAATATAGATGTGCTTAAAATCAGTCAGATATCCCTTTCGCATGTCTACGACCAGGATCATTTTGAATGCGTCTAAAAGCCACACGGGCAGATTTTGCCTTTTGTATTAATGGTTATATCTAACATTTTGTCTATACAATTCTTGCCAGATGGTTAGCAAGTTTGATTATTTGGAGATGGATTCTTCAGCTAGTGGCCTTTATTGTGCTTTCTACTGATAAAGGAAATGTACAATGGTTCGTTGCATTTTATTGAGCTACATATTTTTGTTGGACTCAACTTTGAAATTTGACTACTTTATTGGCTTTCTTTCTAATTTTGATTTTCATTGCAGACCAATTTGATATCATGTGATTAAACCTCACTGTAGAGTTTATTATCGCGATTTCATCTTGAAAGGTAACATTCAATTCTTATAATTCCTAAACTTCAAAGTTATACATGTTAGGCTTCATTTTTTTTTTGGGATATGTAGGAAAATGCACACCTAGATTATCAGCTAAAAGAGCAAGAAGTGAACTCTCCAGGCTTTTGATGATTTTAAATGCCTGGTGTTTCGCAAGGTTGCATGACCTTAAACAATGTAGCTTCAAATTATTTGTTCTGAATACCGTGCTTCTCTTGTAACAGGAGCAAACTATCATCATAAGATAAGATTGGAGCAGCTGATATTTGAAGACCTCACTGTTTGCTTGGCTGAAGCAATGAAAACATCTTGGGCCTATTTAGTTTATTGACGATAGCGTGCATTTCCTTCAGATAATTTCCCTCAAAAGCTTTTGCTGATGCTAACAATTAAGCCTGTATTGTATTGTTCAGCATGCTGCAGTGAATTTCAATATCCACCACCATCCTTGAACCCTTGTAAACAAGACTAGAAGCTTCATGAGCATTCAAGTTTCAACAGCAAAGAACTAAAAGGTCATTTAGACATTTAAGTTTTTCCCAGCTTGATCTGGAGAGCCATGATTGTTATATAAAGCTCATTACGCGGGATGAAAGTTTGTACAGGATCTGGGAAAACACGGGGGAATCGAAAACACCCGAAAATAGGGGTAATCTCTTCCGAGTTCCGATCTGTAAAACCGTATCTTTGCATTGGATTTTTACGCTTGAATAATGCTGTGTTATATGCAGCAGTTTGTTAATATACTGGAAACTATTTTTCTACATCCTGCAAAAGTAGTTGGCAGAAACTTTTCCAAGGCTCAATTGAGGCCATACAACTTGTTTTCAATTTACACGGCGTGCATATGGATTATTCTTACAATGAGAACCAGCAAATGCGTTTTAAGAATGAAAAATCACAGAAGACATTTCTTCTGATGATTATAAAAATTGAGTTGAAGAGTTTATGGGGGGAACCCAAATATAGCCCCTGTGGAAACCAGTATCTCTTTGAAATAATTTACATTATCAGTACAGAATCATCAACTGAGATCTTAGAGAGCTTCATCATAAGATATCGATGCGATATTGGTTCCAAATTCCTTGAGCCCTGCAAGGAAAAGAACATTGCAATCAATGAAGAGGGGCGGACTACTAGGTGTTTTACCAACAAGCTACGATATGCAACTGATCTAAGGTGTTACATTATAAGGCCCTACATTATAAGGCCCGGGAATTATATCGTTTTGGTGCAATGTTATGGCAAGCTTCCTTTCTCACCTTGGCCAAAATATCACATTGACCAAAAACTGCACTAAAAGAATAGCAATGGGTTCCAACTTTGGACAAACCAAGTTACAGAGCCAGCACCTTTAACAATATTAGCTATTAAACCAAGCAAGAAACACTCTCTAAGAAACATTGTTGAAGTCTCAGTCTAGGGGTAATTGTCAATTTAATGATGCACTTGAAACAAACATAAAAGGTGTAAAAAAGAATAAAACCATGCCAAGCTTAGAACTAAAACACCAAATCAAACCCCCAGGTCCCTTAGTGACTTCAAGAGGCACCAATAGTCCACATTTCCCATAAGTAAAAAGCAGTACGAATTTGTTTCACCATATTAAGAGTAATCATATTATTGCCTATGCTTATCATTTAGGCACGTCAGTCCCCAAGGAAACACCTCAGTGGTTTCATTCTAGAGGTCTAGAAATCGAAGCCTGGGATGAGGTGGAAAATTTATGAGATGGACTTTCAATACACAGCCCAATATCATTCAATTACGTCAATCAAAAGTCTCAAACACGGGCCGCAGTATATATAAAAATATTCCCGAATACAAGCACAGTTGTTGATGCACACTCATTGAAAATTTAGACCTGCTTTAAACTAGTAACTTGTAGTGATAAGGAAACAGTAACTTAGTTTCCAGTAATTTCTATGGTAAGAAATATCAATGGCCTTATGTTCAAAGAAACTTACCATAGGACGCATGTGTTGGAAAGCTAACGTACTCTGGACATGAGGTCTTCGAAGCCAAACAGTTGAGAGGCTGTAATTAGAAAAATAAATTGAACAAATTCATCAGTTTAATGATTTAAAGATGTCTTGAATATACAAATATGTCATCAAGCACTGAAGATCCCTCTGCAAACTCAAGCAATAATGCTAGATAAAGGCTTTCTTCTAATCCATATCAAAATCAAAGGTCTTAACACGCAACGCCATCAGTTGCTGTCTTTCAGTGGGATAAAAGGGTGAAGTTTATTGATAGGGAAGTCAGAGGTTAAGCATGCTATAAGAGGGCTGTGAACAATAGGTTTCTTTAGGAAGCCCTAAATTCATAGAGGTTCACTCTGTCTTATAAGAGAGGAGTGATTCTTCCTAAGTAAGTCCAATCCAAGGCAGGACTGAATACTGTTAATTCTTTAGTACATTGATCGTGTATATAGGGTACATTGCTCAATTAAATGATGTAAACCATGAGGAGTGATCGAACCTGGAAATCCTTATAGAAGCATAAACGAATTTCCTCCACAGCATCTTTTGAACAAACCACCTCCGGTGTTGCCTGGAAAGAATTCTCAATTGCAGAGACAATGCCTCCAAGAGGATACTTTTCACTATTAGAAGGAACATATCCAGCTTCATTCAGTATTTCCTGGCATGAATGATTATACGAGAGAGTTATCAGTCAAATTTATAAACAGATAAAACCATATATTAATTACCATATGAAGTATCTGACATATAATTCCTACATAAAGTAACTATTAACCAACTATAACAACAAAACATGACTCATCAACTTCACTGTACAATAGTCATAGATTTCACAAGAAGATATAAGTAACCTAATAATTAGAGTTTCAATTACAACTAAGAGGTAACCAAGATGGCCAGGCAACAGAATGAAGGGTATAGCTAGAAACTAAAAGACAAGAGACATTAACTATTTTTATAATCCTCCTCACACGCGCACACACACACACACAAAACTAAAAACTATTTTTATAATCTGTTGAAAGATGTGCAAATGTACATTTCATAGGATAAAAAATAATAATAACAATAATAGTAATAATAATAAATAAATAAAAACACTAACAAGGTGCCCAATTTTAAGTTTAACTTCAACACTATGCAATATGCATGCTACATCCAGCTCAGAGATATTCTTTCCTTCTGTTTTTTCAAACATATCTACTTGTGGCTTAGTTGGAGGGGCTTGGAGCCACCTGATGCAGGCTAGTTGGAGACCTAGACAAGCCAAGTTCAAAAGCTACACCTTCTTTATACTATTTATGATCTTTCAAAAATAATTTATGCTCCTTTTGCATATCTGGTTAAACAACATGCTCACCAAACTCAACTCAATATTCAAGGCATATATCTAGTCATTGTAACAACAAAGCATGTTAACTGTATTAAAGGTTTTATTTTGGAATAGAAAAATAAGCACTAGCTTTAACTGGAAGGACCAAGCAGCACCTAGGAGAATTTAGCCAAAAAAATAGCACCTAGCCTTATAATGCTGCAGATTCATGCTCAATTGCAGCGCTAAAAAACTCAAGTGGAAAAGCAACTTACTCTTTCACTAACAAAACTATTCCAACAACACATCATTTAGGGCTGGAAAACAAATGTATGTATATATATTTATTTATTTATTTATAACAAAGAACATGACCAGGAACCAAAATGAAACTCAACTTTATCAGTAAGCATTCAATTATAAGGAACTCAAAAAAATTGAGGAATGTTAATCTCATTCTTTGGGCTTAAATAGGAATGTGTTAACTCCAACAAGAATAAAAGACAAAGATATTGACAACATGCTTTGGCTTTGGATAATATTTTCGCCCTAAGAGAGTGGCCTTACATGCACACCCAAGTCCCAAATCATGGTGATGAGTTTTTAGGACACAACCTGAACAACTGAGAAACATAGGGTTGTTTCAGAGTTTGTAAATTTAAGCAGCTTTTGTCAAACTTACTGTGACATTATATTTGAAGAAAAGATTGAGGGTTGTCAGAAAATAGTTGTATTCATCTCCTACTACTGAAGTGCAGCAAGTTCCATGTTTCTCTGCAAGTAAAAATGCAATACTTATCAGCCAAAAACAAAAAATGCAATACTTATAAGCAGCATGTAAATAGACAGAATAGAAGAGCAAATAATTGTCAACTTCGTATCCAAATTTTAAGCGTGCATGTGCTTGTTCATCAGAATTCAACCACATTATTGTTGATATACTCCATAAGAAATCAGTAGATGGGCAAGGTTGCCACCAAAGTTTGATGCATGGAATCTTATCTGGTAAATATATAAAAGATCAATATAACTTCCTTAGGGACTATCACATCCTACTTTTCTTTCAAGGAAACTAAATATTGCAGTGGGTAATTTGTAATACCGAAAACAAGCCAATTTATATTCAAACCCAATCTGAAGATCATAAATCACATAGAAATCCATTATAATGCATCATAAACCATGTTAATCAGCTTAACACTCTTTTTATATTAATGTCAATGGCCTAATGAAAGCAAAGGAAAAAAAATCAAGGACTAGCATTTCTTTTATTTTATTTTCTTCACAAGTAGTCAAATGGTTGGCAACTTAATCATGGGTAACATATTCCCATGCTGTTCACCTAGCTGGTTTCTGTAGGCTTGGACCTATGACTTATAACCTGCCATGGATTTTATAAAGTATGAACCACAATTAGCACTAGTATTCACATGGGCCATGGCTCAAGAATAGCACCAAACAGGAGCTATCTAACGAGGGTTGAAGCATACAGCAAGCACATTATCAGCATCCTCATGAATATCTCATATTTTCATCACAAATTTTTTTTTTATGGCATCACATATTTTCATCACAATTTAAATAGAGAAAAAACAATAAAATGAATGTGAGACATAAATTATATCATGAGACAACAAAAGCTGAAGATACTTACCCCACTGAAAATGTGCATCCCCCATTTTGGCCATCACAGAAACAAGAATGAAGCAATTGTTAGTTTTGTGTCATGGGGGGAGGAACTATAAGCAACATATAGATATAAACAGTTAATATCCACCTCGTGAGCCCAAAACAATCCTTTTCCACTGAAGCAAGTTTTTGTTTTGCTACAAGAATATGATGGCCAGTACTTCTCAAGGGCATCAAGCAATGTGGAGATCTACATGCATTTAGCAACAAAGATCAGGTACGAGAACAGATTGATGTGAAACACTGAATCAAATAAACTAAACAATGAGTAGAAAGAGAAAAATATCAATGAAAAGAGAGAAGATATAAGTTTGGAACTTGTAGAAGCTGAAGTCAGGTAATAGAGGAAAACAAGCGCCATTTTAGCAGCCTTTAAAAGTTTAACTTTTTAGCTTTTTCCGGAAATGAATCCAACTTTTCAAAGCTGTAAATAAATTGAGACAGGCTCTTGAGCAATAAACTTTTAAGACATCTCTATGCAGTAGATATTCTTAGAACTAGAAGGAACCTATTGGACTGCATAACAACAAAGACATGGTATGACAAGGTGTAACTTATATCAACAACTCACTATCCATGGCTGCCAGTGTAAAAATGCCAAAAAAAGCTATTGAAGAAAAAATTGTCAGGCAGGCTTTAAAGCATTCTTATAGTTTAAATAATCTGATTTTATATAAAATACTAAAAGTTCTACAGCATAAGCACCACCTAGAATAGACTACCAGAAAAGTTGAATATGATGTGATTCCAAGTTAAATAACCCACCTCGTTCTCATCGAATTTGATTCGTTGACAACAGGAGGGCCATGTTCCATCACTATAATCTGCCCATAATCCATCTACCAAGCAGATAAAACTTATTTAGAAGAGAGAGAAAAAGATTAGCACATAATAAAAAGAAATATTTGCTCATTAGGAACAACTGAAGGTTGAAAAGTTTAACGCTATTTAAAAACCTCAACCTTATTCCTTTAATATGCTAATGCACAATTTATATAAAAAAAAAAAGGAAAAGGGAATGTTCTCTAATTAAAACTTTAAAAAATTGATTGCAAAACAATCTAAAGCAGCCTTTTTGAACTCCCAAGCGAGAGTTAAAAACTTAAAATGAATATCTCACAATCTACAAAATCAATAACAATAAAAATATACAAAAATAAATAAATGAATATAATAATATAGGCCAAACACTTACGAATAGTAAATTCAGCTGGAGAATTCTCGCTGCAAGGGAAAAGAAAATAAAGAAAAGAGTTTAAAAAAAAAGATAATGAAGGCTTTTGAGTCGATCAAAAATTGAAACGGAAATGAGAAAACTTACCCTCGGCAGCAGCCGTTGGAGGAGCAACATTTCTTAGTGTTTTGGCAGGCGGTGCCAGGCCATTGAAGAGACAAAACGAAATAATCGAACTCCCTATGCTCTCCTTCAACGCTTAACGTGAAAGAGGTAACCGCCATGAAAGCGATGCAAAGAAGAAGGGTTTGGGCAGAGAGAGACGCCATTTTCTTCTTCCTAGAGATAGAAAGAAAGTCAGCCTGGAGACGTTAGTTTCTTTGGCGTGAGGAAGTCGTTTTAAATATAGGATTAGGATTTAGGAAGGAGGAGGTAGTTGAGGTGAAGGGAAGGACAGAGTTGTCATTTTCCGTTGTAAGCTTCAACGGACAAAGGTCTATCTGTTTGGTAAGTGCAATAATTGAGATCTGAAGAAGGTATATGCTTTGGGTTGCGTTTGGTCCGTGTAATGCAGTGGAAAAGTGTGGTAAGTTTGGTAGAGGAAATAACTTTCTCGTGTTTGATTGGATGAATCTAATTTTAAGTCACTTTTTCACTTGAGTGGAAAAGTGCCATTCCCATCTAAAAAGGTGGGAAAGTTGACTTTTCAAAAAAACTGTTACCATTTTTAACTTGATTTTTCTCTTATACATTCAAAATTTTCTATTTTTATTTTTTTCACAAAAAAGTTTAATAGATTATTACTCATTTAACCTTACTAAATTCTTATAATGTAAGCTTGGACCAAGTTTGTACTTTACATACTTGGGAATGTCAGTTTCCGACGTTAACCAAACATGATAATCTGATTCCCACAAAAACAAGAAATGTACATTTTCCCACTAAAATACCATTCCCAAGAAAGAGTTGGGAATGACATTCCTACATTATATCTAAGATACCATAAACCAAACGCGACCTTGGGGAACTTCCATTCCTTCCTTTGCCTTTACCAGTATCCAATGGGGATTTCGCTATTTTTCTTCGAGGAATAAAATATCATACCGTACCGGCCGGTTGAACCGGGTACCAGCCAGCAATTCGGTACTGATATGTTATCAAAACCGTTTTTAGTTTAAACCGTTAAAATATCGGATTATACCGGAAACCATTGTATCGATTGAACCGATTGATCCGGTTAGTCATATTTTAGGGTCATTTTTTCAAGTCCAAAACTCAAAATTAAAGTCCTTATTTAGCATTTAGCCAAAGCCCAAGCACAAAGCCCAAACCAAATATCCAAATCTAATCCGGCTACCCATTCAAATTAACCCAATTCTAAAATTTGATTTAAAAAAAAACCTAACCCAGAAAGGCCGAAACTTAATAAAAGACCAATTCCAATTTGCTTTTGCATCATAAGACTCAACTCAAAGAGAAAGAAAAACCAAAGTCGACCGCAAAAAAAAAAAAAAAAAAAAAAATCAAATCAAATCAAATCAAACCCTAATGAACAAGACTCAAATACATATCTATTTCTTTTTCTTTAAGGGCCCGTTTGGTTTGTGTGTTTGAGATATACTCAAAGTATTCATATACCATGATATTTCACTTGGGTATGTCATACCCGTCCATCTAGTGGTAATCTTCGAATACCACGTTCGGTTCGAAGCACAATTTACTCGGCCATTTCACTTACTACGTTTGGTTAGTATGTAATTCAGATTGGGAATGTGATAGGTATGTAAATGTGTTTCCCGAAATACCCCTGCGTTTTTATTGATGAATTCCCCAAGTGTTAATAGCAACATTTATAATATTTTGAAACCATTACATACCCATAAATAATTGAACAGCCAAAATTCTTGCTTATCATCCAAAACAAAATGCTAAAATGCTTCTTATGTGCATCATCCAAAATAATACATTTTCCATCCATAAAAATTCAGACTTTCTTAGCATATCATCATAACTATGGTTATGTGCAAAGGATAGGAGTACAAGACTCCCATAAAATTTGCATCCAACCAACCTGTTCAAACTACATCCTAATTAAGTTAAAACATTCCAACAGCAAAGTTGCAACCTAAATCCAAATTAGTTTCAAACATTCATCCTAAAGATAAAACATTCCAATATCAAAGTTTCAAATAAAACATACTAGGATAAAATCTTAAAAATTAAGGCCTTCTTGTACTCATCCGGCAAGGTCATGAAATATTGCATCTTTGGAAGGTCATGCGACAAGATATCTCCCGCCTTGAGTTGTTGCTCCGTAGTGAGGCCTTCAATTTTTTGTATCTCGGGGAAGACCATGAGCCTTGCCTGTTGTTGATCCGCAAGGAATTGGAAGCAATTGGCAAGTTGGCCAATTTTTTGACTCGCACCCTCCAACATGGTTTCAATGTTGGAGACACTAGAGTCTCCCTCACCAGCATCGACAATTTGGTCAGTAAATGACCTCCTTCTCCTTGGTGGCTTTCTTCCTCCGGATGAGTGTATTCCTGAGGGCTGGGAGTGTTGAGTTTGGGTACGACTAGCTTGGGTTTTTGTGGGAAGGGGCTGTATGCTTTCCCCAGCCTCCCTTTCTTCCTCATCATCCCCCTCCCCCACCTCTTAAGGCACATCAGGCGCCTCGTAGTAATGGGTCTCCCCTTCCCTATCCTCGGCAACACCCACTGCTGGTGTCTCGGGTATGTCATCTAGACCTTCTCCCGGCCCTTCAGCATGTTCCTATGTTACTCGGTCCCTCCCAAAAATCTGGGTCCATTCATCAAGGTATATAAAACGTTTGCCTCTTAACCCCTTTGCCATGGGATGTCCCTAATAAAACAATAAAAAAAACAAATTAATGTTCTCCTAATAATACTATTTTCTACCAAGAAATAAATTGCATCTCATGTAGTTGTATGTGTAGTTTACCTGAACCCATGACTCCCAAACTGAATTAATGTTATTATGACAACTGTAGGTGTCAAAACTATATTGGTAATTGTAATAATTTTGTACTTGGGAAATAATTTTGATATATTTTCCTTGTGAACAAGATTCACAAGTGTAATGCTCGAAGAATAAGACTTTTATGTCTTTCACAGGGTGTCTCCTTATATTTTTGATGATTCTTTGCATCATCATCATGCCTGAATGACTAGGGCAATCATACCAAAGTCTAAACATATCATGGTTCAATTTTCAAGGCATAATGGTAACTCTTTTGGGGGGAAAACATTCAACCCAGTAATATAGGCTTCTAACCTTTCATAGATTGTCTTCTGGCCCATCTTAAGATGATACTTAGAAAATCTTTATTTATTTCAGTTGTTGTCTCAAGATGTTACCCATTACGGTGTACATCTTAGCTAAGTAGATTCTTCCTCGACTTACTGATTAATAATGCATCTTCAAGATGCAAAGCAGTGCCATTTGGTAAAATGATTGTGGTATTCCCGTAGCCATCCATAATTTTAGCATGACCAGATTTAGTATGAACATTTGTTTTAAACAATGTTATACTTGAGAATAAGTCTTTGCTACTTAACATCATATGTGTGGTAGCACAATCAAGCAAGCATATAATATGCTTTTTCTCAATATTTTCCATTTGCACTTATATTGACAACTTCGGGTGTCAAATGTCAAAAAAATTTCTATTTAATTACACCAGGTAAATTCCCAGGAAAGAATGGAGGGTCACAGACGGTCCCACTTAAAATCCACACTCCTTAGACAGAATTTCTTAGGCATGTATTTGATAGCACATGGGTCAAGTATGATAACTTCATGTGTCTAATCAATAGTATTATTTATCTTATATATCGGGAATAGCCTATGACAACTTCAGGTGTCAAAGTATTATTAGGAAAAAATGTTATAATAATCTCAGCCTTAGTATGACAACTTCCGGTGTCAAAAGATAATTTACCGTAGTAAATAAGTAATGTTAATTATGACAGCTTCTGGTGTAAAAAATAAATTAACCGTGGTAATTCAAATGTGACAATTTCTGGTGTCAACGGTAATTATAAATTACTGGAGTAACACTTATGGTGTCAAAAATAATTTTAATTTACCAAAGTGACAACTTCTGGTGTCAGAGGTAATTTTAATTTACCAAGGTGACAGCTTCTAGTGTCAGCAGTAATTTTAGTTTACCAAAGTGACAACTTTTGGTGTCAAAGGTAATTTTCAATATTATTTACTATAAGAGTAAAATATAACAATATAAACAACTTAAGAAATAAAAACTAGAGATTAGAAGATCAAACCTAAACAGAAGATCAAAGCTTCGTGTTGCATTACCAGAGCTTTCGTGCTGATAACGTGTTATAAAACTAATAAAGAACGCGAAGAACAATAGAGAGAAAATGAGAGAGAATTTCTTATTCTTGCAGAGAGAAGTGAATACAGAAATGAGGTGTGTTTACAACTGAACAGAACTAGCCTATTTATAGCTGAAAGTTACAACGGTCAAGATCATCTGAAGAGATAAAATCTAAATCAAATCTAGATTACATAATCAAATAATATCTAATAATAATCTATTTAAATATTCAGATAATCTCCAGATAATCTTCAGTTGAAATCTTCTGATGATATCTTCTGTTGATAATATTCTCTGGAATATTCTCCCTATATCTCTTCAAATCTATTCAGATATTTTACTGGATAACATCCAGTAGATAATGTAGCCTTTGATATGTGGTGTGGTAAGTCCACTATTTCATAATAACAATAGAAAAATAAATAATTATATATAACCATAAATTTCAATCTCTTTATTAACCATAAATAATTATGTACTTAAGTAAGTACTCCCTCTGTCCCATATTATAAGTCTCCTTCTAGAAACTTTATTTGTCCCAAAATATAAGTCCATTTTTAAAACCCAATGCAACTTTTACCCAAGTTATCTAAATTACCCTTGTTAGTGGTAGTAGAAATTTAGTTGGAATTTAATTTATCTATTGACTATGAGGGAGTAAGTGGGAGGAGAGAGACTTAGTGGGGGAGAGAGAAGAGGGACAAAATTGGAAAGAGAAGATAAAAATTTATAGAAATTAGAGTTGTAACTATTTTTTTTAAACTTTGTGATACAGTTAAAATGGACTTATATTATGAGACGTTGGGAGTAGATAACATAAATGGATAAATTGATACTAATTCATTATTGGAAGTGGATTAAGGAAAAAAGGAAGTGAAAAACTTTGGCTCCCCACTTTTTGGTTTGGGGGGACCCGCGTGGAATCAATCACCCGATGCGCTCTTCGAAGTTCCACCCGCAGGCCCCAACCGATAAAAATTACTCAAAAAATATATTATAAATTATAAATAGAAAGAAAAAAAGGTAAAATACATAAACACCCCGAGACCCAGAGAAGCTACGGCCCCCGAAACCTGAGAGAGAAGTTAAAAAAAAAAAAAATGCATTGTTAGTCTTCGTCGTCCCCTTCCAAACCCTAAAAAGTACAACTTTCTGAAGCTTGCTCCAGAACTCTCTCGAACTTTCTCTGATCTACCGATTCTGCCCTTCAACTCTCCTAACTTCTTCTCCATTTCTCTTCAATTCAACCTTTTTTCGGCTCTCTTCATTTCACTGGTCAGTTTCTCCACCTTTCGTTCTGTGGAATTTTTCGAATTGTTTTGCGCGGTTTAGATTTTTTGTTTGAATTTTGTGTTTTTTTGGTAGATTCTTTTACTGGTTACTGAAGCCTGAGGACTTAGTTCAAAAGAAGAATAGGAGGGAGCTTGAATTTTGTGCTTTCGTTCCTCTTGATCTGGAATAGTACCTCTGCGACTTTCGCGTTTCCATGTTAGAGGTATTCTTGATTTTGTTTAATGTTTCTTGTTCTTTTTTTTTTTTCATTTATAAGTTATCAAGATTTTCCCCTTAATTTTTCTTAGTAGTTGCCCCTGCAGTGCTTTGTATGTTTATTTAAGAAATTTAGATGATGATTGAGATTACGAGCAAAATTGAGAAGAAATTACGAACAAATTTATTTATTTTTGTGTAGAATTGTAGCTAGTTATGTGAAAATGATGAAGTATCAATAAAGTTCTCGTTTTTAGTTATGTGTGGAATAGTACCTTTATAGATGTTTTTACTTGCTGTTCATGGATGTTTATCCCTGACTGTCGGCTAAAAATTGCAGTTGATGATGATACATGTTTCATGAATTATTAAGTCATGGATCCTGAAGGCAAGAATTTTGGAAAAGGTACTATATGCTTAGAATACTCTTATAACATTATCAAACTGTTGTGAATTGTGATTGTTGTTCTTCTTGTTGCATTTTTTTGGTTCATATTGGCATTGGATCTGTAATTAGGGTTTTATCTGTTATAGTTCCTGTCTCGGTGATTGTACTTAGTTTCTTTTAACAACCCTAGGTTGTGAAACCCCCGTAATATATAATTATAATATGGCTGTTTGACGTGTCTAAAAGACTTCTTATGTTAGGATTACAGCAGCTTCTAGTCCTAGGCCTTGGATACACGTGAACCCATAGTAATTCAAATTTATTAAGGGATCACACGCTAGTCAGAAGACTACTTAATGACCATCTAAATAGTAATTACTAACTAACAACAGAAATTAAAACATGTCCAGGCAACCAATTTAGATCCTTTTTCACCCTTTCCTTTATACCAATTTAGTGTCAATTCTTTCGTAAGCTTAATGTATTGCTCTTACTGATAAGGATAATATTCTCTTATGGGAACACGATTTAATGATGTAGCTTTCATATCAGTTAGTATCATTCTGATATGGCACTGTATGCCCTATTTTATATTTTGTTAATTTAAAATATCTGAACTTCATAGGTGATGATTATTTTGCTTGGTTTTATCCGTAGACCACTGTCAAATATCTATAACAAAAATATTACTAGTACTTATATATATATATTGAGCTTGAATATTATCCTTATATAAGAATATTAACATATTATTTTAAATTAGAAGTGTTGAAAGAATTGTAAGAGTTATTTAATTTATATTACTTACCTCATAAAATAATTACCTAAAATTAGCTTATGATCATCCACTATTTGTTGCTTGCTAATTTGATTACTCAACTTATGCAAAAGTCATATATGATGGTTGTTGCATACACAGAATTACTCACAAAAATCATTTGGCTTCCTAGTGCTAGTCAGGTGATTTTGGTTCAGTGACTTTTGACATTTTTGGATGGTAATCTTCAGTCAGTTGACTGTGATTTCTGTTATGTTAGTTGGCATCGGAGTTATTATTTTCCTTTTCAACTGATGATAAACTGTTTATATGAACAAATTCAGGACCAAGGGAACTTAGTGGTGCTGTTGATCTTATAAGTCACTATAAGTTGTTGCCTCACCATGACTTCTTCTGCAAGAGACCTCTTCCCTTATCAATTGCAGACACACATTATCTCCATAATGTGGTTGGAGACACTGAAATTAGAAAAGGAGAAGGGATGCAGTTGGACCAGCTTATTCAGAATACATCCCATAACAGAGACACCAATGCCCGCATACAGCCATTTGACCTTGATGTGCTTAAGGAAGCTTTCCAGCTGAGAGAAACCACTCCAGTTGAATTGCCACCAGTAAGAAAGTTACTGCTTTGAGATTAGCTTTGCTTAAGTTTCTTACTAGATGGCTGTCCTTTATATCATGCCATTATTTTAGTAAACCAGTCATTAGAAATATCGAGGTTCTTATCCTTTTTTTTTCAATTTCATAGAGTGAAAAAGGGATTCCCACTATTGCTGGAAAATCGAAGACTGAAGCCAAAGATAAAGAGAGGAAGCATAAAAAACACAAAGACAGAGATAAGGAGAAGGATAAAGAGCATAAGAAGCATAAGCACCGTCATAAAGATAAAGATCGAAGTAAAGATAAAGACAAGGAGAAAAAGAAGGATAGAAGTGGGCATCATGATTCTGGTGCCGATCACTCAAAAAAGCATCATGAAAAGGTTGGAAGTTTTTACCTTACAGAAATTGCTTGATTACTTGTTTGGCCCTGAGTTATAGTGGAAAGATTGTTATGTCTTGGCTAGCATGGCTATCATGCTATTCCCGAGGATACAAAACATTGATTAGCTATTTGTCTGTTCTTTGTTTAAGAACAAGTCATTCTTTTTTCACCATTTAAAAAAAAAAATTACATTTCTTCTGATTCCTGGAATAAACTACTTGTCTGTGCACCTTTACACGTTTTCCTATTGAAAGCTTGTAAAAGAAATACTAGTTTTTTTTTTTTTTTTTTTTTTTTTTTTTTTTTTTTAATTTAGTTAATTTTTGAGTTACATATAAAATTCTTGATAATTTATATAATTTCAGAAAAGGAAGCATGATGGAGATGAAGATCTTAATGATGTTCACAGACACAAAAAAAGTAAGGTAATGTATATCATCCTGGATTTTGCTCTTTTTTTTGGGTGCATTGTGTGGATTACGTTTTATTTTCTTATATGTTTAGCACTAATCGCCACTTCTTTCAGGAGTGGTGTCCATATCCCTTGTCTTCTAACCACTTAATTCTGATGGAACTTTATAATAAATTTATTGCAGCACAAAAGTTCTAAAATTGATGAAGTTGGTGCAATTAAAGTAGCAGGCTGAAGTGGCATTCTATAGTTCATTTGTTATCTCAGATTGTTGTCAGAGTTTGGAAGGGCTTGCTTAGTGTTTTCACTTTGCTTGAGGTGAATGCCCATATTTTGCCATCTTATTTAATTATCATTGTGTTTTTCTTTTCACATAAATAATATACACTGCTAAACAATAAATCTAGTAAAACTTATATAAGATTATACCCTCAGATCTACAAAAATGTTCAACTCCCTGTATGGCCAAACATAATGTGCTTCATTCTTATTTATTATTGAGGCCATCAAGCAAAATTAAGAAATATATTGTGAGCACTAAATATTTGATTGTACCAGCAGTGGACTAGAGCTGGATTGATTGATGCTATGATATTCTAACAATTTTTGAAAAGATGTCAAAAAATAGAACTTCCTGAGTTCTTACACATGTACTTAGCTGGCTGATGGGCTACTGCTATAGAATATGGTTTCAAAGATGGTTATATTGCCAACAAAAATATGTTTCTGATTCTCTCTTTAAATCTTGATATGATGTAAACATGGCCTATTGTTTTCATTGGATTGAGTTTTGGTTCTCTTCTTGCTATTCAGTATGTGACTAAATCATAAGGCAGGCTTTTTTATTATTATTAGTTTGGGGGGGGGGGGGGGGCTTGGGTGTTTAAATGCCAGTCAGGTTTGAAAGGTTGTCTAACTCACTCTTGTTTTTGTGCAGAGTAGCTTGTAAACTGACTAAAGAATGTGTAGATGGTGAATTCACCCCATTGAAGGATATTTCATGCAAGGTATAAGTTGCTTAAAACGGACATTTTGTATCATAACTTTGGGCTAATATAATTGCTGGTAGCATTCAAACCTTGATCTTTTCTTTTTTCATAGTTTTTTAGCACGTTGGATGACTCTGCATGTACACATTGTTGTCTTCTGTCTTTTAGAAATTCAAAAGCGTAGTTCCAAAATCAGTTTGATTTAGGGTTTGCTGCCTTTGATTGTAGAAAGAATATGCATATGGGGCAGTTGTATCATTATTACCTTCTCTTTTTGTCCTAACAAATGTCCAATAATGAATGGTTCCTAAAAGGTTTTAAGGCACGTCTTACCGCATGAGTTCCTATTTTGAGAGTTTCTTATAATTAGGCCTCTGTTTTGGGATTTGGGGACAGTGGTGGTGGTGTCTACTTGTTCTGCTCGCTAACATCATAAATACATGAAGGGTTACCATGATACCTGCTGGTATATTATTGTACCACAGTAGGTTTTTTTTTTGTCTATCATCGTGTCAAGCTTTTTTATATTTTGGTAAATTAACGAGTCATAACCTTGTCAGCTCAAGCATGTTGCATGTTTGGTGCTTCTTTTATACTGATTGGCAATTGGCATCTAACACTGAACCAAGTCCCTTGTATTCTTTTATCTATTAGCTCTAAGTGCCGGGTATGTTGTATAAGGATTGAAATTTGATGTATCAAAATCTCTGCATATTTGGCAGATGCTTGATTCTTTCTGGGCTTAAGCTGAAAGTTATAAATGCATTCGGGTTATTGACTGGCAAGCAAGAGTTGTTATCAATATCATAGACGTACAAGACTAGTTCTTTAGTTTTTGGTGAGAAAGGGCTTGATTTACTAGAAACATTTGATGTGTTACATTCTAACATCTGGTTTCAGTAACCATTCCAGCTATTATGATATGAAGAGAACCAAGGATCTAAACAGGGAAATGAGATAGTTGGAACCATGATTATGACCTGTATTTTTCCAGATTTTTCTCAGGCTGGCTTTAAGAAAGAGATTTAGCCTAGAATTTTAAGGGTAATTTAATGACCATTTATACTTGCATACTTGAAAACGAAAAGGAAAAAAAAAAAAAAAGGAGCCCGTGATTGGATTGGATATTTGGATTTGGGGAAATTAAAAGAAAATTAGACGCACGGAATTAAGGATGATTTTATTAGGCCCAAGTTGGGCCGTTAGTCAATATATTATTTACACGTGAAAGGTAGAGTGGTCCAACTGCAAGTCCCAAGCCCAAGTCCAAGTATGTGCACCTGGCTCTCGGATTATTTTCCGAGTCTAGTCAATACTTTTGACTGATGAGTTAACTTTTCAAGTACCATTGTAAATTCTGTTTGAAACCTGTAACATGCCCCAGCCCCAACTTGGGATTGAATAACCTCCCAAGTCCCAAGTTCAACTCTAATCTAGCTTTCAACTTCACATGCATCCATGAATAGAAAGTTCTTCCATTAGACCCTATACATTATTTCTTTGAAAAACACAAAAATGATAGTACTTTTTTTTTTTTTTTTTTTAAGTTTAATTTGGAATATGTGCCTCTTTAAAATATTAGGGAGCAATCCATATGCTCAAAAACTACAATGAATGGAACAGCAGCAGGTCAGGACAAACAAATTATGGAATCTAAAATACTAAGTGTTGTGCATTAGTGATCATTTATTGTCCAAAACAAGTCTAGTTGGTTCCCATGTGCAAATCTTCTTCTCATCATCATCAAAATCAATAGTGCTGAAATTACAACAGTCAAGAAATTCATCATTGCTTCTGGATACAATGTTCTTAATCATTATGAAATTTTACGTGCATAATAGCAAGTATGAATAGATTTTCTAAATTAACTATTCGTATATGATCAGAAGTTTTTTTTTTTTGAGGTTCTTCGAATTTAAATTCTAATTATTACTGAAATTAAGAATTCAACCATACTCTACAATTGGATCATTCGTATAATAATAAGTGCCCCCACAGTAGTTGGAGCGATACAATGATTAAGTTAACATCCTTGTTTCCTTAACGGTCCTAGGCACTAATCATGACCCTATGAAAATCGGTGTAATTATTGATTTTGGTTGCAATATATAATAACCTCAAAATTTATTACTTTTATATATAATATATATATGTGGTCATAAAATAAACAAAATGAAAGAAATAAACTCAGGTGGTGGTAGCAATTAACTTAATCTTGAATATTCTTTTGCTTTATAATTTGCTCTTTCCAATTTCCATTCTCCTAAAAATCACCATCATCAACTTTCCTTTATTCCCCTTATAATTTGTACGTTTTTTCATTGCTTTTTTCCAGACAAATAAAGTTCCCTTTGTTTTTTTGACAGCAATAGCGCTTACATATATATGCAGCTTATCCCTCACAAATTTCTTGCTTTTTTTTTTCTTTACATGGTTATTAAGTATCATGATATTACAACAATAACTTCTTCCTTTATTTCCTCTGCTTTTCTTCTCTTTCCTTTAATTTCTTTCTTTTGTCTTTCCTCTTTGGTAAGTATCCTATAAAGTTTGTGCCTGCAAAAGTACTAAAGGCCGAACCATGAAAAATCTAATATAAGATGCCTGCACTGCACTGCAGTTACCCTAAATCTGTTATCTGTTAAAGAAAGAAAAGAGATCCAAACCTTCAGTGCCTTGAGAATTTGCCTCTCGACTACTTTTTCCTACATATATGTTCTTCTTGTTTAATTTATTGCTATATATCATTCTAAATTTATATTAGTATACTATACTTTTAAAGTGAAAATTTCTTTTATATATCAATCATATACTATATGATTGACTTAAATGGATTCGGGATATGATATCAGAATTGGCCGCAAATGTGTCTATGATCTTTGAAGTGATATGGATACATATGTGCCGTCTAAACTCAAGCGAGAGTCAGCATTGATCTAGTGTTAGATAAAAAATAAGATTCGGGTTAGATTTGTTTTTTGGTTTAATTTTTGTTAATTCTGCTGTGTATAAAGTTAAGGGCATGAATATTGAAAATCACAATTAAAGAACCAAAAAGTTAGGCTCTCTCTAGATCACAGTGTGTCTCTTTTTGTAATCACCTTAATTAGACATAATCTTTATAAAGAAATGAGAAAATGTGTTAGGTAGTGGCCATGTTGAAAAATATATTATTATGCATAATAATGCATGATGCACCAAAAGACCAGTCACCCTGAGTTTCTGAATAACTTTTAGTCAACAAACCCAGCTAAAATACAAATACAATAAGTATGCAAAATTTAGTCTGCCCTATATGGCTCTTATTGGAGAATAATATTGTCCAACCCTCTTTAGGTGAGTATTTACCCCCTTTTTAGGGTTGCTATATAGTGGATTGACTAATTTTTGTCCAATTATTGGAAGGTTTTCTGCTCAAGGCTTTTGCCAAATTAACTATAGATTAATATATATACATTCCAAAGAAAAAGAAAAGAAAAGAAAAGGCAGTTTCACTGTCATACATATATAAGTTGAATTTTTTTTTTTAATAAAACTAAATGGTTTGATGTGATGCCCAAAAGATGAGGCAAGAAAAAGTGGAAAAAGAAGAAATCTTTGCCTTGCATGCTCTTTAGGACATTTTAAAATCTTTCAACTTTTGTTAGGGAAGAGAAAAAAAAACTCACTTTCAAAGCTTTTGGTAATTCCTATAAATTCAATTAAAGTCCAAAAGAATGAGGAGAAAGTCGCTATAAGGTTTGAAAAATCAATGTTAGAAAAGCTAATGTGGGATCAAAAGGGTTTTTAGGAAAATAAATTAGGGTTTTACACATATCTTAGGCAGTGACAGAATCCTCAAGATAATATACCGTACAATAAAAGAATAAAAAGATTGAAATAAAGGGGTAGGAGCCACAATAATATAAAATGATTTGTGTTTAAGGCAATAGATCACATGATTGCATATAATTAAAGAATTTTGCACAATTTTTACCTTTTTAATTAGTTTAAAACAGTAAAGTATAATTAATCTACAAATAGATTAGCATTAAAATTAAGAATTATAGCGAATTAATCTTTAAAAAAAATTGTACTATTATCATTCTATTTCAAGGTTTAAACAATTTTTCTTTAGTATGTACATATTAACGAAAAGTTACGCGAGGGAATGCAACAGCATGAGCCAATATTCGAAATTTACAGGAATTCAACTCTTCATATATTATTTAAGAAGCTGGTGAATTAAAGGAGTTTGGATGACTAAGCCTCTAGTGCCAGGTTTGCAATATCAGTTTTGGTTCCCAGCAGTATCAAACCAGGTGGTTTGAATATTAGTGGTTCATTGGAGAAGTAGTAGAGCCCTCCTCTATTCAGGCCTTGTGATACTGGTTTTCTTGTGTGCAGATCTTTCACCAAGAAATTTTTAAAGAAAAATTCAATAGAAACAGGATTAGTCTCAGTTAGCTTAGAAACAAAAATTAAGTTTGCTTGGATTTTAGGTACACAAAGACCATTGTTAAGAGGCAATGGGTGTGAAGATGAGTTTATAGAAGTAGAACCAGTATGGGATATAAAAAGACATGCCATCACCAATTAGAAGATCATCAGGACCATCATATTCTTGGGCATATTGAAGATTTTGAACTTTGTTAGTAGGGCTGTAAACGAACCGAACGTTCGGCAAATGGTTCGTGTTTGTGTTCGTTAAGTGTTCGTTTGTGTTCGTTTATCAAGGTAAACGAACGAGTTTGAACAAAATTTTTATGTTCGTTTAATAAACGAACGAACATATTGATCAACAATAGATGTTTGTTCGATTATGTTCACGAATATGTTCGATTATTGTTCATTTATAATAAAGTAATATATATGATTATTTATTTTTTTATTTTATAATGTTTCATTGTTTATTTCTTATTATTTATCTATTATTTATTTTAATTTTGAATTTATATGAATAAATAATTATAAATTAAAGAAATTTTTAAAAGAAAATTATTAATAGAAAGAAAAAAAATTATAAATACAAAAAAATCTTAAAAGAAAATTTATTGATACTGTTCACGAACACGTTCGTGAACATCCGAACTTTTTAACAAACGAACACGAACAACACATCAAAAATCTTAACGAATACGAACGAGTTCGAACAAGCAAAATATAACCGAACAAGCCTGAGTCTTGTTCATGTTCGTTCGTGTTTGGTTCGTTTACAGTCCTACTTGTTAGTAACATGGTGATTAGCATTAGAATTCACAATCCATCCAGCAGTTGGAGTAGTTGAACTCATATAAGCAGTAGGAGCTGATGTCTTTGGTCGAATCTGATAGCAGGTGATAGCAGGTCTTGGCAGTCTTTTCACGGATTTGACAAACTATTCTTCTGCCAGGATTATAAAACTGTTGTTTCTGAAAATCAGAATGAGAAGAGTTGTATTTGGAAAAATTACCTCGACCTTGATTCGTTTGCATAATGAGCAGTTGGAATGGATAGATCAGAGAGCACTTTGCTCTTGTTTTTTCAGCACTTACTCATAATCAACAAATTTGTCCAGGAATTCTTCAAAAGAGATGTAAGAATCTCTGACTCTAATGCCAGCTGCAAGTTCCTTGAACTCAAGACCAACATCGTTTAGAGCATGAATGACCAATTCATCTTCTGGGATCATAGTGTCAATGAGGGCTAATTGATCAGCTGTGCTTCTGAGATTTTGAAAGAACTCAGAAATAGTCCTGCTAACCTTAGGAGCAGTTAACTTCTCGCGCAATGACATCATCCTGAAGCGTGACTTGTTTGCAAAGAGTTTTGTAAGTTTTTTCCATGCATCAGGGGATGAGGCTACAGATGCAATGTGAGAGACAGCACTCTCAGTGGAAGAGGCTATCATGCAATTAAGTAGTAATCGATCTTGCCTAAACCAATGCTTATATGCAGGATTAGAGACCATTTCAGTGGTGCCACCCTTTTGAATTTGCTTTGATGGAGCCTTATGCATGCCATCAATATAACCAAGCAAATCGAAACCAATTAGGAGTGACTGAAATTTACTCCTCCAAGAAGGGAAGTTGGTTGCTGTCAGCTTAATAGGGAGATGAGCAACAACATTAATGGTGAAAAGTGGGAGATTCTTACTGAATACAAGTGTACCAATGGGTTGCAAGGCAGCAGCAGAAGACATGGTGGAAGCAAAGAGATTTAAGAGATGTGAAATGGGGATGGAGGGTGGGAAAAAAAAGAAACCAGGAATAGACTAGCTCGTTGGAGAACAAGCACTTGATACCATAAAGGAAATAGAGTAGAAGAATTGGGAGAAAAGTCTTGATCTGTATTTTTTGATTAGAGTATAAATAGAAGGTATAAGGTAAGTAATAGGCTAAGTATAAGAGATATATATGTGAGAATTAAATTTACAATTCGAATTTGATTAGCTAGACTAAATTATCTCTTATCCATCAGATTAGGATTTGAAATCCTCATTTCCTCTAATATAATGTTCATCTTTCATCTCATAAATCATAATCTTACTCCCTGAAACCAAAAATCATAATCTTACTCCCGCGTATTAATTTATACTCTCATATTAATTAACCCTAAATATTAAACTATATCATTCTACTTTTAATGTAATAAAAAAAAAGCCTTTTATACCATATCTATGTACATGTATAATGTATATATTGTTAATTATTTGGATAAATCATCATATACACTATAGTAAGTTAAAGCATATTAGATACTATACTGTTTAATTTGTTGGAATCCGGCCTCTGGCTTTATAATTTCTGATGTATGTACAATGGGTTGAAATGACCGCTTTATCATTTGCATAGCATTGAATCTGCATGTACCAGAAATTAAAGGAAAATTATATACTACTCAAAATCCCGTTCATAAAAATTAATAAAATTTCATATCTACTATGTTATTGGGCCAACCAATATCGATTATTGTATTTGTAGCCTAAATAGTAAATATGGTACATATTAATTGGAGTGTACTCCAGGTTCCTTCGATGGGAAAAAACAACTTAAAGTCATTATTGTTCAAAAAAAAAAAATTAGTGCTTTTGCAATTTTATTTGTCCACGTACAACACCGATTATCACGTACCCGCAATTCTTTGAGGTACTCCCAATCTGATAAAGATATATATTACCCAAACCCTGCTCGAACCGATTAAAAATTATTACCTAAAACTTGAACCCTACTGGTACCCGATCGATAACAAATATCCGTTAAAAAAAA
>AWWV01013175.1:0-40070 GCA_001974805.1 Corchorus capsularis | reverse complement strand
TTGCCTATAATTGAAGCACTACTCATTGCACAGTTCAATTACGCGTGTGCATTTAACCAGAGGAAAGTTTAAGAGTAGAGGGGCTTTTTTTTTTTTTTAACAAAGGGTATATAGGGGTCTTAGTTGGAACTAATCCATTTCAGGTTGAAAATGTAATAAGTTAAACCTTCAATAAATATGCATTTAGAGTATTGAATTTGTGTTCTTGTCATTACCGTTGTGCATAAGTCGTTTTCCATTTCAATCAATCATTTATTGATACGGCCACCTATCTTTAAGATTCAGGTAAATCACTAAATTGTAAATTGTTAGCTAATAGAAATCCTTTTTCATGGAGTTTATGAAACTTGTAACTACTATATATACTACATAGGCTATCGACATCGGACACTTCGAAACTCAAACTCATCTTTCATCATAAACTCAATTATCTTTCATCAGTTACGGCAACCCCATTAGCATCACATATATGTAAGGTTTGAATATAAGATCATTTGGTTTCTTTAGGAGTCATGTCTTAATGATCTAAATAATAATGCAAGGAAAGAGATATTTGAACCTCTGATCCGACTATATCAATGTTTTCAAGTTTATTTGGTTTCTTATATCAAATATATATAAATTTTTTTCATTATGATTATGATTGTGATTTTCACTGTCCTTGCATGTATATGTAATTATAATTAATTAGTTAGGAAAATGGGTATACCGTATATGCGTCACATATTACATATATAATAATATATGTGGATAAGTCAATCCATTTTTTTCATATATTTATTCAATATTCAATACAATCTAAAAATGGTGAATTTCGAATTTTGTAACTAAAATGAAAATGACTCTTCTAATCAAGTGCGATATATATTAATGATATATATAGTCAAGTAATTAGAATCATCAATACATAATCCTAACAAAGGCTAGATGACAAAGAGACGCAAACATGCAATATATATATATATATAGGTAATTCAACCTACCTAGCTACGTCATCATGTAGTAGTTTAAAGCTTTTGGTCCTATGATATTGGAGGTGATAACTATAACTATAAAACTATAACGTAACTATTCATATCTATATTTATATATCTATACTATATATAAAAGTACGAATAAGGGGAAATTTTATGTTTTTCGGTTGTACCGGTTTTTTTTTCAAATATATTTCTAAATTACCATTACTAAATACTCCTGTTTATATCTCAATTTACAATTGAGGGTAAATTGGTCTTTGCATAAAGTAGATCAAGATGTGTGGTCAGGATTTAATCAGAAATCTTGATGAAACTTAGTTTCTGCACCACCCTGATTCTATCATAATTAGGAAAATCTTGCAATTAATTAAATTAAGGCCAAAATTAATTAATAATAATTATTATTAATTACTCCCTATATGCCGCCCTTACCTATGGGAGGTGGTGTAACAGGTCTCAAGGGTGCACCTTCCTTAGATACATCAGCCTCATAGTGCAGGCAGAGAGTAAGGAATGAAGTTGTATGCTACTTGACCATGCAGGTGGGAGAAATATCATGGAATAAAATAATCTAACTCTTTCCCATACCCAGGGAAGGCCGCCCTAGTCATAGGATGCAGCCTCCTCAACCCTTGCACTAAGGAGGCAGGGAGTAAGAGAGTATCAGCAAGAGAAACATTCACTGAACTAAGGAAGGTGTGAGATATTATCACTCACCCCCCTCATACGTGACCACCCTAGTATAGTGGTCAAGCCGTCCAGCTAGTAGTACTCCCCGGGAGGCAAACTTGCATTTTGTTCATTTAAGGACAAAAATGCAAGGTCAAAACAATTGAGCTAGCTAGGGGGTGCGGCTCCAAAAAGGGGTTTCACCATGATGTTACTTGATACATATAGGTCATCTTGGTTAAGTTTCATCTCAAACAGACTTCGTATGAAAAACTTATGCAAGTTTTTCAGTTAAGGATAGTTTGCGGTGTCAAACCAACTTCTCTATGCTAGAGAGTTCGGTTTTACTTAGAATTTTTCCCACAGCTTCATGGGGATAATCTAAGTCTACTGGTGGAAAATCAGCCTCGTTGGACTTAGAATGAAAAACTTATGCTAGTTTTTCATCTAAGGACAACTCAGGGAGAGAAACCTAGTTCACCATCAAGGGGAGCTCGATTTTACTTAGAATTTTTTCCATAGTCTTATGTGGATAATATAAGTCCCTTGGAAAAATTTCATCTCATTCAGACTTAGAATGAAAAACTTATGCTAGTTTTTCATTTAAGGACAATTTGGGGTGAGAGGTTCGATTTACTATGAAGGAAGGCTCGAATCAAGCCAAGATTTTAACCATGGTCTATGGCTGATGAACGAACCATATTAGTAAAGTTTGAGCTCAATCCAAGCTCGTTTGCAACTTTTACACCTTCTTTAGTTAAGGACAAAATGGCTTTATCACCCCGGTTTAGCCATAGTTCTTAATTCAAAGATATTTTTATGATTTGAAGAGCTAGATATGGCTAAGGATGAGTGATTTTGTGGCCATGGTACTTATTTCCATGATCCAGGGTCACCTCTCAGCCAATCAAGTGATATCAGCTCATAGGAGGCAATAGAGACTACACCTGATACAGCAGATGTTATCTAGCACCTCATGCTACCTAGTACCTCATGTTACCTAGGTACCATGAGGAGGGAGTCACCTATCAACATGAGGGACGCCTCATCCTCCTCTCCTCACCCTCCTATCACCTGCTGCAGCAACTAGAAGGAGAGGGAAACTTCACTGCAACTTCCTGGAAGTTTCCTCCGACCAATCAGAAGAGTTCGACTTCCTCAGCAAGAAAAGCCCACCAGATCTTCAGGCCCATGCCGCCCCCTATATAAAGGAAGCATTTCCAGAGCTTCAAGGCAGTTCTCACATCCCACAAACGATTCCAGAACTACAGACTTGCTCTGCACAAGATCTGACAGCTTTGTGGTTTTTGTTAATTTTCTCTGCAGACATTCTGCTGAAATCTCCGCGATTTCCCGATGTTTATCAGAGGTTCCTATCAATCTTCAATGCTGACGCTCGCTTGAGATCTCTGTGATTTCCTAGTATTCCTTGAAAGCTTCAATGCTGACACTCGCTTGAGATCTCTGTGATCTCCCAGTGTTCCTTGAAAGCTTCAATGCTGACACTCGCCCGAAATCTTCGTGATCTCCCAGTGTTCCTTGAAGAAAGTCCTGCACTTCACAACTTGCTCCGGCAAAAAACCAAGCTCCGTGCTTATTTTCTCTCTGGCTCCGCGCATTTTTACTCTTGTTCATCACGAGTTCTTACTCGTTCTTTAAATTTCCTTTGTTCAATCTCGTCCAAGGTCGTTAAAACATCAATCTCTTGTTTATTTTAGAAAAGACAGCAATCAAATTGCTCTTTTCCCCCTGTTTCTTGTTATCTCTTTTCGGAAGTCAATCTAGTGGATCAATGATTTAAATGCTTTGGTGTGACTTTGATCCAGTCCCCACAAATCGCCCTGATCTTTTTAATCTGCTGCGTTTGCACCAGATCTAGTTGTTTACGCTCTCTTTGTCAATTTCAGCTAATTGACTGGCATGCCCCTATGCTGTCATTAAGTAGTTTTCGCAGAAACTCTTCCAAGAGATTTTTGGCGCAACATCTCTTTTTGGCACGCCTGGTGGGACACAACTAGGTTGTCTTCCCATCTGAGGTAACCCCAAGAAGCATCTTGCCCACATCTCTTTT
This sequence comes from Corchorus capsularis, assembly GCA_001974805.1. Classification (NCBI taxonomy): domain Eukaryota; kingdom Viridiplantae; phylum Streptophyta; class Magnoliopsida; order Malvales; family Malvaceae; genus Corchorus; species Corchorus capsularis. Next base: position 36,353 of record AWWV01013175.1, on the reverse strand, counting down.
GAAGTTTTTCTTACTTTCTCTCTCTCTCTAGTCGGCGATCCCCGACTCTCTCTCTCTCTCTATAGTCGAAGGTGCCCACCTCTAGGAGGTCCGCACTGATGGCTCCTTCCACGTTCTAGGTGGTATACAGCATCCTGTCTTTCCACCTCAACGTCTGAAGGCTTTCTTTCTTTTTACTTTTCTTGCACTCATACCACCTAGCTATACCACTTAGCTATGCCACCTAAGGGAGGAGACAAAAAACCTCAAGACTCTTCCAGCCAGAGTCCACTCGGATTAACTGGGCTGAGAGATGAGGAAACTGACTCCCCTCTTAAGTTGAATGATGGTAGCCTGTGGAAAGCTCTTAATGCTATTGCTCTGTCTCTTGAGAAGTTTGATAACTCTTAAGAACACTTGATGCAACAGTTAGCATAGCAAATAGCAGACTCCCAGGATAACATCCAACAGATTATCAACAGGTTGGAAGGTAGACTTGGAGGCCAATGGCTCGGGGGGCAAAACCAACCGCTGGGTAATGCCCATCCTGGCGTCCTACCCCCCCATCAAGTCAACCAAGAGGTGAACAACCAACAGGTTCCACCTCCACCTCCTCTCCCTCAGGGAGCTGTCCAACAAGGACTTGGGGGTGAAAACAACCAACAAGATGTTGGTGATAACATGGCTGATAAGGCAGATGAGGAATTGAATAACATTGAACCTCGAGCTGCAGCCTATGTACCACCTCATGTGAGGAATGGTAATGGTAATGGAGCAAGGAATGGCCATAAATGCCATCCTCCTCCACGCCATCTTCCTCAAGAAGGACCAATCAAAAAGAATCATCTCAGAGAGATACTTGAGGATATGATTGGTCCAGCATACCGAAGGATTGGACGACCATCCTTCCTAAAGCTCTACCCTGAGGAGTATGATAGACTCTATCCACTTCCTCGAGGGTACAAGTTCTCTGACTTCACTTGCTTCTCCGGAATCTCAAGTGAACAGTCGACTTTGGAACACATTGCTCGCTTCACGGTGCAATGTGGAGAGGCTAACTCTAGATACCTTAAGCTTCGTCTCTTTCCCAACTCTGTCTCTAGAGCGGCGTTCACATGTTATATCAACCTACCGCCTAACTCTGTGAGAACTTGGGAAGAGATGGAGAGGCTGTTCCATACTCAGTTCTATAGGACTGAACCTGAGGTCTCTATGGCTGACTTATCTCGACTTTATCAAAGAAAGGGTGAATCAGCCGAGGACTACTTAGCTCGCTTCAAGAAGCTGAGGAATAGGTGTCGTACACCTCTTCAAGAGATGAAGTTTGTACTCCTAGCTTAAAATGGACTTGACATAGAGCTTCGAAAGAAGTTAGAATGAGTCGATTTTAGAGATTTCTTTGAAATGTCAACCAAAGTGACTAGGTACGAGACCCTTCTCTGAGAGGAAAATGAACGAAGAAGTTCATCCTATGGCACTTACTACCAAGAGCCAAACTATGAACTTGGAGTTGCTGAGATCAAGGCTGATAAGCCTATCGAGTGTCCATGTCTGATAAAGGCAGGGATTGGACATCCTCAAACTCAAGAAAGGTTCACAGCCATCTATCAACGTCAAGCTGAAAAGAAACCTTATGAAGGAAGCATGATTTATTCCTTTGATACTTCAAAGATGAATGAGATCTTTGACTTTCTACATAAGTCTGGTGTGATCAGTCTCCCTCCTAGGCATGTACTTCCTTCACCTGAAGATATCAAGGGAAGAGAATACTGCAGATACCATGATTCTTGGAGGCATTCCACCAGCAATTGTACTGTGTTAAAAAACGTAGTACAAGAAAAGATAGAGAAAGGAATCTTCAAGTTCCCTGAAGTCCCCAAGAAGAACATGGGAGTTGACAAGAATCGTTTCCCTGCTCCTGTACACGTGGTCACCTTTAACCTCCCAAAGGAAGGAAAAGTGGCCAAGAAAGGATAATCTACTCCCAAGAGGACGCCCTGGCTACAAGCACCCCCTTGTCAGCCAGTCTTCAGTCCGAAGGTGAGTTATGCTACCACACTTCTAACATTAAGAAGTTAGTGGATAAAACTAAGTCTCTGGGCTTACATTCAGATCGTCCCTAGTATCCAGATTCGGCTGATATGAGGCTCAGAGCACCAAGGAGGAAGCTTGAACTCTTCTCATCTGAAGATGAGAAAGAACCTACCAAGCATCCTCACACTTCTTCAAAGAAAGAAGTTCGAAGGAAGTTGGACTTCTCATCAAAGACTCCACTCCAAAAGGAGAAGAAAAGCAAGTCAAAGCATGTTCCCAGCTCGAGGGACAAGCAAGAGACCTTTTACCTTCCTCCTAAGTCAAGAAACGGGAGTTCGGGGAGTTATCATCTAGAATGGCGCCCTCCTCTTCCCACTTGACTAAATCTCTTCCTCGTAAGAAGCAAAGGACCTCCAAGCATGATAAGCAATCAAAGGATGAGTCTTACCCTAAGTCTCAAGGGACTAAACGAGAAATCAGACCTTGGTTGGATCATAAAAAGGAGGAATACCATGATGCTGCTGTTAGGAAAGAGATGAAAATACGAGAAGACCATGTACGACGGAAGATGGTCAAACTACCATTAAATGCTCAAAAGGGTGTGTGACAGAAAGTGCAACATCCCAAGTTCCCTATTCAAAGGAATAGAAAAACTTGGAGGAGACATGAACTCCGCAAGAGAGCGAAAGCTCGAAAGGAGGACATGGATGACGCCATGCAGCTTGATAAGAGTGGATCACCACCCATCAACAAGACAGAGACATCTCTCATGAACTTGGCAGACATGGGAGTGGAACTGTGCAAGGCAAAGATCCTCTCAGGGGAAGCAAAGCTCAAGGAAAGAGCACTCCGGCTTGATCGAAAAGAGGGAGAGCTGTAAGGGCTAAGGCAAACCTTGATTGATATAGTCTATGGGCGTGAAAAATACACTTGCCATGAGCTAGCTCAAAAGGGTGCCATAGACGAAGAAGCAGTTCTTGCCTACCAAAGACTAGCTATGAGAGCTCTTACCATGGACTATGATTATGAGTTCGAACTCTGTGGTATTGATGAAGATTCATACTACAGAAAGTTCCCTTATCAGGCCTTGGAAAAGAAACTTGAAGATCGGCCTTCACACGAGGCCACTCAAGACATACTTCACATCGAAGAAGGCATGTCTCCATGGCAAATACTATTTTGCTTGAAAAGGCAAAGTTAGATAAAGAGAAGAAAGAGTTTGAAGCTGAGAGACGTAAACACACATCGAAGCTGAAAACCTTCATTTCGAAAGACTAGAAGCCATTGATGATGCCTCTAAGCAATTCCTTCGAAAGATCTTTATAAAAGAACTTGAGTTGGAAAGGTCTTAGAAGATCCAAGATGGACTATTGACTTCCAACAGGGAAGTTGATGGCGCCATTCCTAAAGACGATGTTGAACCAACTTCATCTGATCAAAACTTGGTATGCGATGAAGATGTGGAGGGTGCCTTGGATGCCTTGAGCGATGAAGAAACCTTGGCTGCTGAGGACTTTGACAACAAATCTGTTGATTCATTGACCTTTGGGCAGTTTATGGTTGACCTCAATCATATTATCCTTACGCTCCCATATACATTCGTTGCTAAGTTGAAAGAGTAAGTGGAATCATTTGAACCACCTTCTTATCAAGAAGTTGAGAATGCCATTGAGGTTTCTCAAAAAGAAGACTCGGGGGGCAACAACACTAATGACTCTAAAGCTATGGTTTTCATCAAGCCTGATGAAAATGCCACATGACACATCAAGCCTTTATACATCAAAGTGCCTGTTGATGGCATCCCTCTAAACAGAGTCCTTGTTGATAATGGTGCAATAGTGAATCTCATCCCTTTCTCATATTTGAGAAAGCTTGGAAAGAGTACTGATGACTTAATCAAGTCAGATGTTACTGTGAGTGACTTCTCTGGCGCCGTTAAGAAAACAAGAGGCATATTGCCTGCTCAACTTACCATTTGGTCGAAAACGTCCCTCTCTGCATTATTTGTAGTTTATTCTTCATCAACTTACAATATGCTGCTTGGGAGAGATTGGATTCACTCCAATTGGTGTGTATTTTCATCTTTACATCAACTCTTGATGTTCTGGAATGGTACTGAGGTTGAAATAGTCAAGGCTGACAGCATGCCTTTCAGAGTTGAGTCTCATGCAGTTGATGTGAGGTTCTACGATGGAAGTACTGGACTTATAAGGTTCATGGGCGAGGACAATCATGGACGACCCTACCCCATCATCTCCACTGGAGAAATCAAACAAGAAGCCTTGAAAGAGGCAATGGAAACTCTTGTGCGGCCTGATGCCTTGATTTCGCTCAAGCCGCTTCCATGTGCTCCTATCATAGAAGAAGTTTTATGAGTTCACATCCCAAAGAGGTTGTGTTGGCCAACGATACCTTGAGAAAGTTATCGGCTTTGGCCCTAGATATGAAGCTTCAAAGCTTAGAGGATTCAACCACCCCATCAACTAATGTGGTTTATCAAGACTTAGATGATATCACCATGGAAGAACTTGATCGTGCTCCTGTGAAACTTGATGATCTCAAGGCTGAAGTGCAAGATCCTTTACTTGAAGTGAATCTTGGCACTGAAAAAGAGCCTAGGCCGACCTACATAAGTCAATTGTTGGCCGAGGAAGACAAGCTACACTTCGTAGCCCTCTTGAAAGAATATAAAGATTGTTTTTCTTGGGACTATGATGAAATGCCTGGCTTAAGTCGAGATTTGGTAGAGCATCGCCTCCCAATCATCAAAGGTTACCATCCCTATCAACAACCTCCTAGAAGAATGGCTAATGATGTCGTTCTTAAAGTTAAAGAGGAAGTTGAGAGGCTCCTTAAAGTAGGATTCATTCGTACCGCAAGGTATGTTGAATGGATATCAAACATTGTTCATGTTGTTAAAGAATGGTAAAATCAGGGTATGTGTTGATTTTCGTAACTTGAATGCAGCCACCCCTAAAGATGAATATCCTATGCCTGTTGCAGATTTACTTGTCGATGGAGCCGCCCAACATCGAGTGTTATCATTCTTGGATGGACATAGTGGCTACAACCAGATCTACATAGCAGAGGAGGATGTTCCAAAGACTGCTTTTCGTTGTCCAGGCGCCATTGGCACGTTTGAGTGGCTAGTTATGCCGTTTGGACTCAGAAATGCCTGTGCAACCTATCAACGAGCAATGAATGCCATCTTCCATGACATGGTTCACAAATTCATGGAAGTTTACATAGATGATGTTGTGGTAAAGTCACATAATCACCTTGACCACATTGATCATCTAAGGCGCTCATTCGAAAGAATTAGGCAACATGGCTTAAAAATGAATCCATTGAAATGTGCTTTTGGTGTTAGTGCAGGTAACTTCCTTGGATTTTTGGTTCATCAACGAGGAATCGAGATAGACCAAAACAAGGCAAGAGCTATCCTACAAGCAAAACCGCCTACCTCCAAAAAAGAGTTACAACGTTTCCTTGGACAAGTGAACTTTTTACGAAGATTCATCTCCAACACCGTTGGTAAAACCAAGGCGTTTTCACCACTGTTGAAATTGAAGGATAAGGAAGAGTTCTAATGGAATGACGAACATCAAGAAGCTTTTGAGGCTATCAAGAAGTACTAAGCTTCGCCTCCTGTCTTAGTTCCTCCTAAGAAAAATCAAACTTTGTACTTGTACATCTCAGCCACTGAATCCTTTATTGGATCCTTGTTGGCTCAAGGTATTGGCCAAGGGAAGGAACAAGCAATGTACTAGTTAAGTAGACTCTTACTGATGTAGAAATCAGATACAGTCATATTGAAAAGCTTTGTTTATCACTATATTTTGCAGCAATAAAACTTAGACATTACATGCTTTATTTCGATGTCTGTATTATTTCTAAAATTGACGTGGTTAAGTACATGTTACACTGGCCCTTTCTTAGAGGCCGCCTAGGGAAGTGGTGTTTAGCACTCTTCGAGTTTAGCTTCAGATACATACCTTAGAAAGCAGTCAAGGGTCAGGCCATTGCAGACTTTTTGGCCGACCACCCTTGCTTGGATCTGGGGGAAGAATTTGAAGACTCAAACTTTGTCATGGAGGTGTCTTTGGTACCATGGGAACTAGAGTTTGACGGTTCTAGTATTGCTAATTCAGCAGGTACGGGGATCGTAACCATTTCTCCTGATAATGAAATTACCATGATGTCTTTTCATCTAGACTTTGATTGTACTAACAATCAAGCATAGTATGAAGCACTTATCATTGCTTTGGAATTACTCAGAGAGATGAAAGTATCCACAGTACACATCAAGGGAGACTCTCTGCTGGTTATTAACCAACTAACTCGAGAGTTCAATTGCACAAGTATATCTTTGCTACCATACTATGCAATGGCAGTGCAATTGCTAGAAAATTTTGATGATGTAAGGATAGAACACATCCCAAGACATCAGAATGGAGCTGCAAACCTTGCTGCACAGCTCGCTTCTGGTGCTTCCTTTTCTAGATGACATCTAGAGGAAAGTAATAAATATTGAAAGGAGAAGCATGCCTTCAATATTTACTAGGGACAAAGTACTGGAGGTGTACAACTTAGTACATAGACTTGATGATTGGCGTCAACCCTTTCTTGATTACCTCCGACAACCATCAATAAAGGTTAGTAGGAGAGTTAGGACTCTGGCTGTGCACTATACCATTTTGGCTGATGAGTTATACCGAAGGGACTTAAACGGATCTTTAATGAGATATCTAGGAGACGAAGAAACTAAGAGGGTCATCAAGGATGTACATGAAGGCTTGTATGGTGCACACCAAGCTGGAAGAAAGATGAGATGGCTTATACGCCGTCATGGATTTTACTAGTCAACCATCATGAAAGACTGTATGGAATTTGCCAAAGGTTGCCAAGCTTGTCAAAAGTATGGCCCTATTTGGAGACTTCCATCAGAAGAGCTGCATTCTATAATAAAGCCTTGGCCGTTTAGAGGATGGGCGATTGATCTCATTGGAAAGATCTACCCACCTGCTAAAGGAGGAGTTTGCTTTATTATAGTTGCCACATACTACTTCACTAAATGGGTGGAGGCTAAGGCTCTGAATGGCATAGCTCATAATGATATCAAGAAATTCATCAAGGAACATATCATCTATCGCTTTGGGATTCCTGAGACACTCACCACTGATCAAGGTACTAACTTTGACGGTGAGATCACGAGGAGTTTAGAAAGGAAATTTGGCCTAAAGTTTACTAAGTCGACGCCATACTATGCGCAGGCTAATGGACAGGCTGAAGCTTCTAACAAAGTAATGATAGGCATCATAAAAAAGATGATAAAAGACAAACCTGGTAAATGAGACCGTGTCTTGCGACAAGCCCTCTGGGCATACCGCATGTCAAAGCGCTCAAGTACTGGGGTGAGTCCTTTTAGTCTAACATACGGCCATGATGCGATGGTTCCTATGGAACTCTTGGCTAAGTCAGCTAGAGTTGCATTTCAAAACAACTTGCAATGGTACGATTACAAAGATGCCATGATGATTGAGCTTGAAGACTTGGACGCTGAAAGGTTGGAAGCTCTAAATCACCTGCAAGCACAAAAGAAGAAGACAGAAAAATGTTACAATAAGAAAGTTCGCCGACGAAGCTTCGTCGAAGGTGAATTAGTATGGAAAGCTTTCTTGCCTTTCGGATCTAAGAGACATGGAAAGTGGTCTCCTAAGTGGAAAGGACTATTCCGTATCAAGAAAGTACTTCACAATGGTGCCTATTGGTTGGAAGATGAAGATGGGGATTCCCATAAGAAGTTCATCAATGGGCGTTACCTGAAGAAGTACTACCCAACTGCATGGGAGGCAAAATCTGATCCAAGTCCTGAGCTTGAGATGGAGGAGGAACCAGATGAAGTGGCTATGACTCAATTCACTGCCACTTGCTTCACTAAAGTGTAGTACGAGCTCATATGCTTCGTGGACTTAGCTGCCCTAATTTCTGCGGCTTTAAAATAAAATCAAATATTTTTATTACTTGTGAAGTAATAAGAATTTTGAGAATTTTCGCCACTAAGTAGTATAGATGGCGAAATTACTAGCTTAAAAGGAGAAATTCCATCACTGAAATTCGTCTAAGTGATGTGGAATTTACTTCTTTGCAAAATTTGGCCTTGTTTAAACAAGAGGGCCGAATTTCCTAAGGGTTTTGAGGCTATATTGCCGAAAATTCTACTAAGTATTTTGGCAATTTTAGTTTCAAATAAAATCCTAAGTATTTTTGATCTTGGTAGTCTTATCATAAGGCCATGAGATTGAAATTGATAAGGATTTTGTTTAAGTTAAATGGCTAGAAAATAAATGAAGGCCATTAGATTAAAGTTGGCTAAAACCCGCTGCCACCAATTCAAAACAAAACATAAGTTGTTTGGAAATTGAAATAAAACAAAATCTTAAAGTCATAAAGATACTTGAGGAAAGCAAACATGGAAAGGATAAAGTCCTAGACCTAGGACTAGGGGTACTACTCCTCATCATCAGACACCTCAGCTATCTCATCCTCCACGTTGTAGAAAGGATCATCTCCATTGAAAACTGTAAAGTAATCAGGGATGTTCGCTTTCCAAGCATTGAAGATGTTGACCAGTTGACTTAGTTGAAAATACTTTGTGTTCATTTCCTCATCAATCTTCAAAGAGTCGCCTAGAGATTTGGCAAACTCCTCAACTCGTTTGCACTTCTCTATGGCCACTTGCTCCCTATCAGCTCTAAGGGCAATGAGTTCACTTTCCACCTTAGCAACCTCATCCTTGAGACTCTCTAGTAATGTGACAAGCTGTAACTCCTTATCAGAAGGAATAGCCATCTCATGGAGCTTCATGATGTCAAGTTCTAGTTCTCGTTGGCCAGACATCGCAAGGTGAAGCTGAGTCAATGCCTTGGAGATTTGAGCATACTCAATAGCAAACACTTGAAGAGGATAGAAAAGTCACGCCAAAACTTAACAACTTCAGGATTAACTTTAAGAGAAGAGCATAAGGTGTCAATGGCCTTTTGGATGAAATCTGTGTTTTCCTCCATAGCAGCACGCTTAGCACTGCTCATGAAGAGCTTAATATCTTCAATAGCCATCTCCAGCTCCAGGTTGGAAGGAATTTTTTCAGAATTCCCTACCCCAGGTTCCTTAAAGAGTACTGCGACAAAATCTAAGGCTACAAAGCAAAATTAACAAAGTTGTTAGTACAATTTTTGTTAATTAGTTGGTGAAAATTTAATTTTTACCACCTAAAATTATTTCATAATTTTATTTTGGCAAAAATACAAATTATTAATGCCAAATATTAATTATGTTAATAATTTTTAAAAAATTAAGTTAATTTTGGCCTAAAGGCCGAAAACCCTAGCTAGCATGCCGTCCAAGTTGCAATTTTTGCAATTAAAGACATGGCATGCTAGGGTTTAGGCTTACAACCGAAATTAAGTTTCATATTTATGAAATTTAGTTTAATTAAGTCTAAACCTAATATTTATTTTTGGCTAAGTTCATCAATTAAGTCAAAAATAACAAAACTAGGAAGATTCCAACCCTAGGGGTACACTTGTAAACCGCACAAATTTCACTTTTGCAATTTGGGGCTGCGGTGTGCTAGGATTTTGGAATCATCAAAATTAGGTTATCTTCATGACCTAATTAACTCACTAAACCCCCTGATTTTTTGCTTAATTAATCAATTTTGCCTAAATCACAAAAACCCTAATTCACCAAGCTAGCTAATTTTCCGCCAACTTGCAATTTTTGCAAATAAGGGCTCGGCTCATTAGGGATTGCTTGGCTCATCAAATTAGGTTTATGTTTATGTGACATGGCCTAATTTTATGACTTATACCCCCTGAATTTTTGGCCAATTTAACCAAATAGGCCGAAAATTACAAAACCCTAGGGACTAAATTGCATACCACCTAGAATTTTGCAAATAAGGCCGTGGCATTCTAGGGTTTGAGTCCTTGTCTAATTATGTTTGTTATTCATCCAATTCTAACCTAATTTCATGAGGAAACTCCTAATCCTAATCAATTTTGGCCAAATTCCAATCCTTAGCCGAATTGGATTTTGCAATTTGGCCAATTAAGGCCGATTTTACCAATTAGGGTTAGGGAACCCTAATGTCGACTTCAACAGCCCCTAAGTCAACATGATTAACATGTTTCATGCTTGATTCTTGATGAATTTATGCAGCAACATGTTAAACTAAAGATCTATGGCAAAATCAAAGCACTAGGCCGAAACTTACATAGTTTTAGTTAGGGTTTTTTTTGCCAATTTCTTAACCTAATTAATTTGATTGCTAAATCAAGTTAATTACTTATTTTCCAGCAGCCATATTACTCAAAGTTCATCCTCAAAGTCGACACAAGCATGCATCAAAGCTAGGGTTTACGGCATGGAAGGAAAATTATTGAATTAAAGTTCAAAAATTGAAATTTCATGAAGTAATTACCTTGGTTGTGTGCCGATTTGGGATCAATCACCATGGGATCAATTCTTGGCCTTGTTTGTGCCGAATTGGAGCTTCCATCAAGAGAGTTTGATCCAAACTTCTTAGCCCTTGCTAATGATTGAGAAGCCTCCATGAATAAGAAGCTGCGGCTTGAGTTGTTAGGCATGGAGGGAGGCATTGGTGGAGGATTTCTGCCTTGATCCTTGGAAGCCATTGGAGCTTGAAAAGAGGCTGAAATTTTCGGCCAAGAGGGTTCCAAGGGCTAGGGTCGACAGTGCTAAGGAAAATAAGAGGAAAAGACTTTGGCCCAAGACCAATTTCCTTATATACAAGCTCAAATCCTTTTAAAACAAAGACATAAGCTTGGGGGGGCATTGTTTATACCTCAATTTACAATTGAGGGTAAATTGGTCTTTGCATAAAGTAGATCAAGATGTGTGGTCAGGATTTAATCAGAAATCTTGATGAAACTTAGTTTTTGCACCACCCTGATTCTATCATAATTAGGAAAATCTTGCAATTAATTAAATTAAGGCCAAAATTAATTAATAATAATTATTTTGGAATAATTATTATTAATTACTCCCTATATGCCGCCCCTACCTATGGGAGGTGGTGTAACAAGCCTCAAGGGTGCAGTTTCCTTAGATGCAGCAGCCTCATAGTGCAGGCAGAGAGTAAGGAATGGAGTTGTATGCTACCTGACCATGCAAGTGGGAGAAATATCATGGAATAAAATAATCTAAGTCTTTCCCATACCCAGGGATGGCCGCCCTAGTCATAGATGCAGCCTCCTCAGCCCTTGCACTGAGGAAGCAGGGAGTAAGAGAAAATCAGGAAGAGAAACACTCACTGAACTAAGGGAGGTGTGAGATATTATCACTCACCTCCCCTCATACGTGACCACCATAGTATAGTGGTCAAGCCGTCCAGCTAGTAGTACTCCCCCGGGAGGCAAACTTGCATTATGTTCATTTAAGGATAAAAAGGCAACGTCAAAGCAATTGAGCTAGCTAGGGGGTGCGGCTCCAAAAAGGGGTTTCACCATGATGTTACTTGATACATATAGGTCATCATGGTTAAGTTTCATCTCAAACAGACTTCGTATGAAAAACTTATGCAAGTTTTTCAATTAAGGACAATTTGGGGTGTCAAACCAACTTCTCTATGGTAGAGAGTTCGGTTTTACTTAGAATTTTTCCCACAGCTTCATGTGGAAAATCAGCCTCGTTAGACTTAGAATGAAAAAGTTATGCTAGTTTTTCATCTAAAGACAACTTATGGAGAGAAACCTGGTTCACCATCAAGGGGAGCTCGATTTTACTTAGAATTTTTTTCCATAGTCTTATGTGGGTAATCTAAGTCCCTTGGCAAAATTTCATCTCATTCAGACTTAAGAATGAAAAACTTATGCTAGTTTTTCATTTAAGGACAGTTTGGGGTGAGAGGTTCGATTTACTATGAAGGAAGGCTCGAATCAAGACAAGATTTTAACCATGGTCTATGGTTGATGAACGAACCCTACTGGAAAAGATTGAGATCAATCCAAGCTCGTTTGCAACTTTTACACCTTCTTCAGTTAAGGACAAAGTGGCTTTATCACCCCGGTTTAGCCATAGTTCTTAATTAAGAGGTATTTTTATGATTTGAAGAGCTAGATATGGCTAAGGATGAGTGATTTCATGGCCAAGGTACTTAGTTCCATGATCCAGGGTCACCTCTCAGCCAATAAAGTGATATCAGCTCATAGGAGGCAACGGAGTCTACACCTGATACAACAGATGTTATCCAGCACCTCATGCTACCTAGTACCTCATTTTACCTAGGTACCATGAAGAGGGAGTCGCCTATCACCATGAGGGACGCCTCATCCTCCTCTCTTCACCTTCCTATCACCTGCTGCAGCAACTAGAAGGAGAGGGAAGCTTCACTGCAACTTCCTGGAAGTTTCCTCTGACCAACCAGAAGAGTTCGACTTCCTCAGCAAGTAAAGCCCACCAGACCTTCAGGCCCATGCCGCCCCCTATATAAAGGAAGCATTTCCAGAGCTTCAAGGCAGTTCTCACATCCCACAAACGATTCCACAGCTACAGACTTGCTCTGCACAAGATCTGACAGCTTTGTGGTTTCAGTCAATTTTCTCTGCAGACATTCTGCTGAAATCTCCGTGATTTCCCGATGTTTATCAGAGGTTCCTATCAATCTTCAATGCTGACGCTCGCTTGAGATCTCTGTGATTTTCCAGTTTTCCTTGAAAGCTTCAATGCTGACGCTCGCTTGAGATCTCTGTGATCTCCCAGTGTTCCTTGAAAGCTTCAATGCTGACACTCGCCCGAAATCTTCGTGATCTCCCAGTGTTCCTTGAAGAAAGTCCTGTACTTCACAACTTGCTCCGGCAAAAAACCAAGCTCCGTGTTTATTTTCTCTCTGGCTCCGCACCTTTTTACTCTTGTTCATCACGAGTTCTTACTCGTTCTTTAAATTTCCTTTGTTCAATCTCGTCCAAGGACGTTAAAACATCAATCTCTTGTTTATTTTAGAAAAGACAGCAATCAAATTGCTCTTTTCCCCCTGTTTCTTGTTATATCTTTTTAGAAGTCAATCTAGTGGATGAATGATTTAAATGCTTCGGTGTGACTTTGATCCAGTCCCCACAAATCGCTCTGATCTTTTTAATCTGCTGCGTTTGCACCAGATCTAGTTGTTTACGCTCACTTTGTCAATTTCAACAAATTAACTAGCACGCCCCTATGCTGTCATTAAGTAGTTTTCGCAGAAACTCTTCCAAGAGATTTTTGGCGCAACAACTTCATTAATTATTTCATTATTAAAATAATAGAAAATTAGATTATCCTCATTAATAAGGATCCAACATGGCCAATAGGAATGCTCCATATATCTTTAACATCTGAATTTTTGTCCATAACATTCTTAAAGTTGGATTAGGAGAAGATCAATTCTGTTTAGAAATTTCAAGGGCAAAATCGTCCACCGAAATGGCAGAATCAGGTCTTGAGGTAAACATAAAATTATAGATCTTGGAAACCTTTTTCCAACAGTACCTTATTGGCATTTTTCTGAGCTCTGAATCAAAAGTTATGAATTTTTTTTTCCAAGACTGCTTTTGTAAAGTTCTCCTTCAAATAGGATTTAACAATGCTGCATTAGGGATGAATCATTATTGCATCATAATTACTGATTGGACTTGGACTCCTTCTTTGGGCTTCCATATTAACGAATTGGGCCTAAGAATATCAGATTTAGCCTTCAAGACATTTGACTTGGCAGGTTGGGCTTCATGTACTGAAACGTGCCTAATGGGCCACTGACCGAAATGAGACAAAATCAATAGTTTCTCCAAATCTACACTATATATAAAAAGTACGAATAATGGGAAATTTTATGTTTTCCGATTGTACAATTTTTTCAAAAATATTTCTAAATTGCCATTACTTAAAATTAGACTTTTATGTTTTATAAAACATAATATTATGGATAATTGTTTGATATTTTTATGGATAAATTTTATAAAACATATTATGTTTTATAAAGTTTGATAATAATATCCATAATATGTTTATAAAACATAAAAGTCTAATTTGATAATATAAAACATATTATGGATATTATTATCAAACTTTTATAAATTATTTGATATTTTTATGGATAAATTTTATAAAACATATTATGGAGTATATATTATGGATAATTATTTGATACACTAACGGTGTAAATTTTGGACTCCACAAGCGGGGTGAGGAGCTGACACATACCCATTTTCAGAATTAGTTTTGTTTTCAAAATTCAAAATTATTCCCTAAAGGACACATGTAAACCCTTAACCCCCACAAGTGTAGTCTGCTAAACTCCACTGACGGAGTATTATATATAAATCCATATATTATATTATTATATTATTATTGGCCAACCAAATTTCTACTATATATATTATTATTTATTTATGATTCAATTTTAAGTTTAAATCTTACTCAAACTATTTTATATATATTTCTAACTACTTATCCAAATTATTAACGATGATAATAAATATGTAGCAAAAAAAAAACAATGATGATAAACTATATGATTGTTGCATTTGTAATTTTGGTATCGTTTTTCTTTAATGTATGTCCATAAGGTACAATGGCCATGAAAAGAGTTTGAATTTTTCTTTTTCCATTTTAAAATTTCTGTTATTTTTGCAGCTATAAAAAAAACTACCGTCTAGGTATGGTATTGATAACTTCTTGTCATGCTTTGAGAATTTCATTTTCCTTTATCACTCTTTTTAACTTATTTTCTTCATTATTTTCATTACTATGTTTGATGATTGCTTAAAACGATTTTCCGAAGGAGTTGAATTTTTAAACGTATAATCATACTACAAGAACAAAACCGGAGTTGAAATTTTAAAAGTATAATCATATACTATAAGAGCTAAACCAGATTAGATTGCCAAAAAAAAAAGCAAAAAAAAAGTAAATTAATTTCTTCGTTTTTTTCAATACTATGTTTGATGATTTCTTAAAACGATTTTTCAAAGGAGTTGAATTTTTAAACGCATGTACGAATTTTGATAATTCTTTGCTTTTATTCTTATTTTTAAAAAATTCTATGTTTGAAATTGGAAAAGAAATTTAGGTCTTGGGTGAAGGTGTCTGGACTATCATGCCGCGTTCTTCCATAATCCTTTAAATTTAGTGTTTCCTTTGATATTTGAGTTACGTAACATTTTTTTTCAACATTGTTCTATGGAAACATAAAATAAATTAATTATATTGTGTGATTTCATAATTTATACCGTTGCAAGATTGTGAATTTCATATTTTTTTCCCACAACTAGAAGAGATGACTATATTACAATGGTATTGGAGGTTAAATGCACTAAGGATAAGGGTTAAACGTGAGCTGTTGAAACTTTTTAGAGAGAGAGACTCATCAATCAAATAGAGAAGTTCGTGTAATCTATAATAGAGCGGACCATGAGATAAGGTCCCTAAGTTTTTTTTTGGAGGAGATCCTCTTTGATATTGGAGTTAGTAAGATATTACGGTGTTTGAAGATACTGAAGTTAGTGGAGTCTTAAGGTGTTTAGAGAGCTTATGATCTAAAGAGTGAAGATAATAAACTTTTACCTTATGTGTGGAGTAGTTTTCTCTGTATATATAGTGTGGCTTTAGGCCATTCTATATGAGCTCAGCATTGCCCCCTAGGTATGAGGGTGGTTCTAAAATGATTGCACAAATGGCTATGAAACTGAGCGTCAAAGTGGGCAAGTTGGGACGATCTGAGCTAAACAGGCTTACCGGTCGCATAACTAGATAGTGTCGGACGTAAGTGTATTTGATCTGGATACATACTCCATGTGGAGAGTGTTGAGTCATAGAAGGCTCAATTTTGTAATGCGGCCCTTTGTCAAACTATATGGTGCTCTGTGAGAATGAGAGATATGCCATGAATGCCGAAAAGGGGAGTGCTCAATTTTTGAGGATTGAATAGGAGAGTGTGGCGCTCTAGAAATGATGTTGGATAGAAGAACTCACGTTGATAATGTACTCTGTGGAGGAATATCGAACGAAAGAGCTCAAATAAACAATATGGTCTATAGAAGGTTGGTGAACATGAGAGCACTCAGATTGATAATGTACCATTTGAAGTAATGTTGAATGAATGTAGCTCAAATTGATATTATGCTATGTGGAGGAATATTGTATGGAGGAACTCAGTGTGATAACGTGCTCTATATACTAAAGAGTTGAGGAGCTCAATTCGAATATGTATATGTATATGTATATACTACCAAAGGAAGGAGTTCAATATGAATTATATATGTTTGTACGACTGAACGGACGAGCTCGATTTGCGAATGGAAGAGCTTATTATGAATGATTTATATAGTATTAAATAGAGGAGCTCAACCTGATAGAGATTGTCGAAATTTCATACTATAATATCAAAAAATTATAGGGAGATTAACAAAATCTCATAGGAAGGTTAAAAAATTTCATAGGATTGTTTATTAAAATTTCATAGTTAGGTTATCAAAATTTCATATGGAGTTTATCATAATTTCATAGGTAATTATCAAAATTTCATAGCGTGATTATCAAAATTTAATAGGGTAGTTATCAAAATTTTATAAAAAAAAAATTCAATCAAAACATGTTGGGTCACGTGCAACGCACGTGAAAGGTAAACTAGTATAGGAAAATTATACGATATTACTAGATATTAATCCTGCGCATCCACGTCAGGGTTTTTTTTTTGTTATTTATTTCAATAATCGAACAAATAATTTTAGTTTTGAGAAGGAAGATGTGAGAGACAAAGGGTTTTTAATTTTGACATGGGAGGAAACCTTGAATAAAAAGGGAGAATCAAATTTTTTTTAGGGAAAAAAGGATTTGGGTGAGTGAAAATATTAATTGTACCCAACCAATCAAAAACCTTGAAAAAAAAAGGAGAGTAATCAGTGAAAATATTTATTCTAGTCAACCAATCAACTTTAGACAAATGTCAACAGGTGAAGAGTCAAATACTTAGCATACAACAGTTTAGAAATAATTGATATTTAGGTAAGATATACTGTCGGTGCCTCAGTAGATTTTAAAAAAAAAAAAAACATGTCGTATTTCATATTTTCATTTTAACAATACTAAAAAGTAAAAAGATAGTTAATTAAAGTAGGATTAAAAAAGAAGAAAAAAAAAAGAAAGTGGGTGAGTGAGTACTGAGTAGTGCGTTGTCAAAAAAAAAAAAAGAGTACTGAGTAGTGATTGCATTGCACAATGCATTGCAGATATGTAAAGGGGCCAAGATACAGTAAAATTGGACTATTGGAGTAAAATGAAAACGTGGAGTCGTGGACAGACCTAAGTCCGAACCGACCGTTTTTGTTGACCAAAAATCGCGGCCCGTAATTGTCGGTAAAGTTTAAACTTTAAACAGTTGAGAGAGTTTACATTTACACCAACTTAATTTCCCATTCCATTTCCCGCCATTCTACTCACTACTTCCGGAAATACAACAAAGTTATTTTTGTACGTTGTTGTATTCAGTATTTACATTAAAACCTGATTAATAAATTTCAAAAAATGAAAGTTTCTTATTCTTATTTTTTCTAATAATTACCAAATTCAACAAAATCTTATTCAAGGGAGTCTCCTTCAAATTAATTCAACTTGCATTGATATATTCACTACAAATTGGACAAATTTTACTTCTCCCTACAATTTTTTACGTGAAATTTTCTTTCCAAAGCTTAAGACATTCATTATGAGACTAGTTAACAAAATTCATAATTAAATTAAAGCATGTAAGAATTCAATATTGCACCTTTTGTATTAAATATCATAATTTTCTTTGTTGATCGTAAAAGACAAAAACAATCAAAAATTTCTTGAGAAGACTAAGGACATAAGCTCTTTAAGAAAAGAATCTCTTTTATGAAGATATTCTTTTATGCAAAGAAAAATCTTAGTATAGAAGATACTAGATCTATGACACTCACTTTGTGAGCATAGAAATAAAAATGTAGTTTATAGTAGTTTTCTTTTTTGGCACATTTAAATTGGTTGTTTTTTTTAAATGATATAAATATCTTTGGTGTTGGTGGTTTAGTTTGAAATGGGTAGGTTTTAATGTTTTAAAAATTGAGTTTGTATCCGAGCTCATGACATAAACTCGAGACTTCACATTATAATTAGTATAGATAAATGAATAAGTATATAACTATATTTTAGCCAAGAGAAATAGTTGTTCATAAGATTGTAAGGAAAGAGACTTTTTGTATTTAAGCTTTTAGTCGCATTCACACAATCAGTATCACTTAAAAACCAAAGTACTATTAAGTTTTTACCAGGAAAAGGTAGAATTGTGCATTTGGAATATGCATTTGCCCTTTTTGATCGCCTAGACAGCCTAGATTAACAATTTTTTAAGGTTACGTTTGATTCATGGTATCTTAAGTATCACGTAGTGATGTTATTCACACTATTTTCCTAGGAATAATATTTTAGTGGGAAAGTATAATTATTTATTTTTGTGGGAATAAGATTATGATATTTGGTTCACGTGGAAAAATTATTAAATTTTGAGAATATAAAAGAAAGACAAGAAAAAAATAGTAACACTTTTCTGGGAAAATGAACTTTCCCACCCTTTTAGCTTTTTAACCGGAAAAGTTTGAATCTTTTCTTTTCCTAATTACTACAAGGTTATATTTGGTTCGTTATATTTTGGTATCACGTGGTAATGTCATTCACACTTCTTTCTTAGGAATGTTATTTTAGTGAGAAAGTATAATTTTTTGTTTTTGTGGGAATAAGATTATCATGTTTGGTTAACATGGGAAAGTTATTAAATTTTTAAAATATAAGAGAAATACAAGTGAAAATGAGTAACACTTTCCTGGGAAAGTTAACCCTTTTAGGTGGGAATAACATTCCCACCTAAAATTAGATTTCTCCAACCAAACATGGGAAAGTTATTCCCTCTGTCCAATTTACCACACTTTCTTACTGCATACCACGAACCCAAACGCAACCTAAAGGAAAAATTGAAGAATAACGATACTAATTGGTACAATATTGAACTTTTTATTTCAGTGATTATTATGAATCAAATCCTAACAATCTTAAAGAAATAAAAAGAAAAAACCTTGATTACAATTTATTGTTGAATAAGTAGCATGAAATAGCACTAAGCAAATTATGATTGGTCAAAATAGTAAGCGATCACTATCTTGAAAACACATCTATTATGAGAGTTTAATATGCTACGGTCCCAACCTAAAATATATAGATTAGTTTCGGGCCATTAAATCTTGATAATACCCTGAGTTAAATGGGAAAAATGAAAATGAAATAGTATTAGTAGTAATGGACTGGTAACCCAATTGTAGAGTGGGATTAAAGCCACTTTTTTTTTTTAAAAATCCCTGGAATTTAATCCAAGGGATTAAAGCCACTTGGAAATATAGAAACCTAACTGAAAACAAAGTACTTAACCATATGTAAAAATTATGATTAGAGACGGATTTTTTTTTGGCCAGATTAGAGACGGATTAAGCAGCAAGAGAAAGATTAAATTCTTACTTGCTAAAGTTTTTTTTTTTATACGATAAAGTCTTTTTTTTTTGGGCTAATTTCTTACTTGCTAAAGTCTAAAAGGCTACTCAAAATACCATAGATAAGATTTTGTTAAAAAGAGGATTTTAAAGGCAAAATTGATGTATATGATAGGATTTAGGTTAAAATCTTGTCTTGATAATAATCATGGATTTATAGTGACAGAATCTCCTAGTAGCAAAGACAATGTTGACAACAGTAAAAATTACCCAAATGAAAGCAATAAGATATATATGGGTGAATGGTGGTGTGATGTGAACAGAAGCACATGATTCCAGATAGGCTAGTTTTTGTTCAGATGTGGCCTTTTTTTGTTGGTTGTTAATAAAACTATGACCAATCTCATCAAACCGACTTCCCCAAAAGCCAAACCCCCTTATTATGTCCTTTACTCTCCACACAACTTGCTACTTTTTCTACCCTTCTTCCTCCATCACTTCCAACCTATGCAACGGCTAAATGCTCAATTCAGGATATAACGTTTGCCTAGATATTCAAATCAGGGTGCAACGTTACAAAACTGTCATTTAAGGATATAACTTTATCAGTTTTGGTCATTTCAGGATACGAACGACTGTTTACCTTACACACACCATAGATATGCTGACATGTATTTTTTCTTTTTTAAAAAAAAATTTCTGATTTTAAAATTTTAATAATTGTTAAAATTAATTATTAAAAATAACCAAAATGTTTTCTTTTTTCCTTTTTTTCCTCCTTATACAAGAACACCATGAACAAAGTATAGGAACCATAGATCTACAAAAAAATATTCGACCTCTACTATCAAATTCAACAAACCTTCCCAAATTAACCAAGATCAAATCAACATTCAATAAATCTTTCTCTCTTTTGCCTTTCATTCTTAAAAAAGATAATTAATCTAAAAAAAGGGAAGAATTAGAGAGCAAAGATAGAAGCAAATATGATGGGTAAATATGATGCATCATCCCCAACCCCAAAACCCTCCCTATAGGTAAGCCCTTGCGGAACCCGACTATACATCTTCAACCCCTCTTGTTGCTTTGTTGATGCAATCCCCTCCACCTGTGAGTCCCCCCAATAAAATCATCCCCACTTCTTCAAATCCAGAATTAGGCGATGAGTCACCATAAGCGGCTACCATGCCAAAATTCGGCTTTGCCGGCTTTGTCTCTTCTTCTTCTTCTTCTTCTTCTTCTTCTTCTTCTTCTTCTTCTTCTTCTTCCTTTTAGTACTTATTGAAGGTAAATCATGAGAGGCTACAGAGTCACTGCTACCTTCCTCATCTTTGAACTTTTTTAGAGTTTAAGATAGAATCTAGATTGGCCAAAAAAAGAAGAAGATAGAATCTAGAAGAAAATAGGGTTTAGAAGAAATTGATTATAAAAAAATAAGTTTGAGATGGACAGTTGGTTGGTGGGTGGTTATGTGGTGGATAGTCTGAAGTTTTGAAGGGAGGAGATAAAATTAAAATGGAGAAGAAGAAGAGAACGAGACAAAAAGGAAAATAAAAAAAATATATTAATTATAAAATAGCCCAAAAACAGTAAAATGATAGATTAGGAGGGATTAACGCGTTTGACCAGCGCATGTATATCACGCAAACAACTCCGTTTAAATTTATCCTGAAATGACCAAACCCGATAACGTTATAGCCTTAAATGACAGTTTTGTAACGTTGCATCCTGAATTGAACATTCGAACAAACGTTATATCCTGAATTGATCATTTAGCCCCTATGCAACTCTTCAACTCTACTGGTGCTAACTACCATCTACAAATAGAAAAAGAACAAAAAAATAAAATAAAAAAAGTAAAGAAGACTGGTCATTATTATTCTTAAGAGATTTTCCTAATCCAAGATTAGCCTATGTCCATTGGTAAAATTTTACCTCATAATATGTACTCCACCCGACCCTTTGAAGAATTTGACATAAAAAGTCAAAAAACCGTTTAAACCAAATTTTGAATTTGATCCAAACATGAAATAACTTTATATATATATATATATATATATATAAACATGAAATAACTTAATATAATTTGGAATTGAATGATTCAAACCTGAATAGCCCAAAATACTAACTCGAATCAATGTAACAAATGATCAGAACTTAAGTGAATTGACTCAAATTTTAGATACCACATAACTCAGATATATGAACAATCGTCAATATCAATCTAATTTAATTCGAATTCATATGACTCAAATTCCTTTCGATTAAAACTTGATCCAACTCAAATCCAACGGACAGTTGCATTTTCATTTTTCCAGGTTCTTTCTTTCTTTTCAAAAATCTTTTAACATTTGATAGTTACATTAGATCCAAAGAATTGAGTTGAATGGCATCACACTCTAAATGTAAGTAAATTCTTTCGACATTTATATTTTTCATTAGAAAAACTCAAATACTATAAGATATACTATTACTTAAAAAATATTGAAACCCCTTCTAATCAACCTAACGTACATTAACCAAAGCTTATTTGAGAAAGTACATTGACCTAACGGAAAAATAGATACTATTATTATTACTAGCACTAGCATTAAGTGTAAAATAATTATTGTTAATAATTGAAACAAATAAAAACAAGGGTTCGTCCCAAGTCTCAAAACTCAAGTGCGCAGCAGCAGCAGCAGCAGCAGCACCAGCAGAATCTTAGCTGGATGCACCTCCTCCTTCCCTCTCATCTAATAGTAATCATCTTTCTACTCCCTCCCTACTCCCCTACTTCTTTCACTCTCCCACCTTTTCCGCCCGTTCCTTTCTCACCCCAACAAAAAAAGATCAAGAAAAAGCAAAAGAAAAAGAAAAATTATTAGTCCCCACAAATCTCACACCATTTACTCCATTTTCCCTTCCATTTCTTCTTCTTCTCTCTCTCTTCCCTTCCATACCTGCAAAAACCCACAATGCTTTCTTCCTTGTTCTTCTTCTTGCTGTTGTTTTCATGTGAATCAGTTCACATTCCCAGCCGTAGGATCCTCCATCAACCTTTCTTTCCGTTGGATTCTATCCCTCCATCTGAACCTCCTGCTCCTTCTCCTCCTTCCCCTCCCACTCCCAAATACCCTTTCTCTTCTTCCACTTCTTCCCCTCCCGATTCCCCCTTTTTCCCTTCCTTTCCTTCCGCTCCTCCTCCTCCTTCTCCGGCCACCTTCGCTTCTTTTCCGGCCAATATCTCCTCCCTTATCCTTCCCCATACTCCCACTCCCAAGCACAATAACTCCAAGCTCCTCATCCTCGCCATCGCCGCTGTCATTTCCGCCTCCCTCGTCGCCGGCATTCTCGTCTTCTTCTACTGCCGACGCCGCAGGCAGAAGCGTGATTTCGTCGAGGATAACAAGACTTTGACATCGGACAACAGCAGCAGGTTACATCGCAATAACACTAACAACAATAGCAGCAATGGCAACTCCAACAGCAATGTTGATGCTCGTAAGCTCAGGAGTTCCACCGCCAGTTCCGAGTTCCTTTATTTGGGCACTTTGGTGAATTCACGAGGCGGAATCGAAGATGGGTCGAATAATTCACGACGCACTGCCCGCTTTGATCCGAGGAAAATGGACTCCCCGGAGCTCCAGCCGTTGCCGCCGTTGTCTCGACAGAACACTAGTCGGAATTTTCGAGAGGGTGAAGTGGAGTCAGTTACTGAAGAAGAGGAGGAGTTTTATTCGCCGAGAGGATCGTTGAATGGTCGGGAGAGTTCGAATGGAACCGGATCCGGGTCAAGGAGAGTATTCGCGGCAATTGCTGCGAAAAGCATCGAGTCTAGTAGTACATGTTCGTGTTCATCTTCGAGTTCGGGTTCACCCGCCAGGTCTCAGTCTCTTAGCATCTCTCCGCCGGTCAGTTTGAGTCCCAGAAGATCGGACCCGAAATCACCAGAACTCGTGCAAGTTCAACCTGCTCTGTCGCCGGAGAGGATTTTATTTGATTCACCAAGAGTTTCGAATGCATCCAATAATAATGGTAATGCACGATCTCCTTCTCTGTCTTTAACTTCAACTTCACCAGATAGAGTGCTTGTAAAAGAATCGGATGTTCAGAGAGTGCAATCTCCTTCACTGTCTCCTATGTTTGTCAAGAACCCAGATTCATCTCTTGTTCATGATCGAGATATGGGGTCACCTTCGCTGTCTTCAGCTACAACTTCACCAAATAGAGCTTTGATCGCTAAGTTAGATGAATCCATTAGAAATTTTAATGATTTGGTTCAGAATATGAGAAGTCCTTTCATTTCATCTTCAGCTGCTGCTGCTGCTAGTTCACCAGCTAAAGAATCTCCTAGTAATAATATGGATCAAAAACAGACAAGGTCCCCTTCAATTTGTTCTGCTTCTACATCACCTGATAGAAGCTTGGTTAAGAACCTGAGTGAATTACCAAGAGCAGGCTCTTCTTCACTGTCATCAGACTCTATGTCCCCAGGCAGAGTTTCAAATGACAATGAAGATGAGAGGTCTCCTTTATTATCATCGGCTTCATCATCCCCAGACAGGGTTTTTGAGAGAAGCCCAGACATGTCTCCTTTGATGGTTGGCGTTTCGGATTACAATAAGGCTTCGTCTTTGTCATCTTTGGCTTCTTCATCGCCAGGAAGAGGTTTGGAGAAAAGTCCTGATGCATCTCCGGTGGCAGTAAGAATTAGCAGGGCTTTACAGGAGCCTATCTTGACTCCACCACCACCCCCACCGCCTCCGCCACCTCCAAAGCAGCCATCACCTCCGCCACCTCCAAAGCAACGACGGCAGTGGGAGAAGCCAGTTTCATCGATATCTTTTGCACAACAGATATCAAAGCCGCCTCCACTTGTGCCCCCTTCCATGCCATTTATGAGACAAAGCTCTATTAAGAATTCTCCAGTTGAGTTGCCAACGAGGTCTGAGTCTGAAGCAGTGGAGGAGGTGGAAGAGGAAGCTTCAAAACCCAAGTTAAAGCCATTACATTGGGATAAAGTACGAGCCAGCTCTGATCGGGAAATGGTGTGGGATCACCTAAGATCAAGCTCATTTAAGTATGACTGCAACCACCCCTTAACTGTGGAGTTTTTGATGGAGTTGTTTTACTTGAGTGAAATAAGCTCTTTTGCGGGGTTTTAATTCTTTCTTGAATAATTTGCTAAGAGTTTGGTTTTTTTGCAGGTTGAATGAGGAGATGATTGAAACACTATTTGTTGTAAACACGCCGAATTCTAAACCAAATAATACAACTCCACGCTCAGTTCTTCCATCACCAAACCCTGAGAATAGAGTGCTGGATCCTAAAAAGGCACAGAACATTGCAATTTTGTTACGGGCAGTTAATGTCACTGTTGAGGAAGTTTGTGATGCACTTTTAGAAGGTAACTTTTCCATTGAAATGATTATCGAATATGACAATTTTGGTTCAGTGGTTGCAATTATGTTGCTTTGAAGACATAACGATCCAGAACTTGCATAAAGTCATTAATTTGGCCTGTTTGTTATTAGCATATATTTGTCCTTATACTTCTTAGCTTTACTTGAAGAATAATTTCTGCTGAAGTTGTCACTTAAATTATAGTGGTTTGGTAACAACTTTGGACTGGTGTTCAAGGGTTCAAGATGCAAGTTATTGAAGGAAAGCTATAGTGCAAGTTCGGTACTAGTCAGAAGCTAGTCTAGGTTTGGTGCTAGTCAGAAACCTATTCCTTTTTAAAAATAGATAACTTGCATTTCCAGCAATGTTGTGGTTCCACGTATTGAAGATGAAATTGTCTGTCTTTTGTAATTGATGTTTTAATTTCCAAATATGGTTTGAAGCCAACTTTGAGAGCAACTTGTGAAATAGTTGGCTTTTAGTGTATACTAAACTATATGTTCTTACTAGATTCAAATTTATAAGTATAACCATATTCTACATACAATAATCAGATAACCACAATTTGTGGGATCCAGTGTTCTTTGCATGTGCATTGCTTTTGATGATATTAGTTGAATTTTACTATCCTTGTACATGATCAAGCATATAGTTTCCTGTCTTTGGAATTAATTTGTATGGCACTAAAAACCACATCTATGATGATACAGGCAACGCAGATACACTTGGAACAGAACTTCTTGAAAGTTTATTGAAAATGGCTCCGTCAAAGGAAGAAGAACGTAAGTTGAAGGAGTACAAAGATGATTCGCCAGTCAAGCTTGGTCCTGCTGAGAAATTTTTGAAAGCTGTTCTTGATATACCATTTGCATTTAAAAGGGTGGATGCAATGCTGTACATAGCCAACTTTGAGTCTGAAGTGGAATACCTAAAAAAGTCTTTCGAAACTCTTGAGGTAAGTTAACTCAATTCTATAACTGTCTATTTTGTACATTTTCTTACCTTCTTCCTCCTGCTTATTTTCTGCTTATATTGATTGCTTATTTCTGCTTGTGTTGAAATGTGAATATTTATCCAACTACCATGTCCTTCATTGTGGTTGGGAAATTTCAACTTGAAATACTGCAACTATTTATAACCATTTCATAGGTTCCTCTCCAAAATAAAATATGAATGACTTGTTGAATGTGCCTGGACTTTAGTCTATTTCTTGCCTGACTGCCTGCTTTCTCCATAAGCTTGCATAGGCTTTTGAACAAGAATATTAACATCCAACTTCTTTTTCAATAATCTTTATATGTTTTTGGCTATATTAATCATTGCAGTTGTCTAGAAAAAATGTGTGCATGTCTCTTTACTTAAAAAAGCATGTAAGTGATGCTTCTTTCTGAAGCATTCATCAACATAATATCCTACTATTTAATGATAGACTGACTGTCAACCTTTGTTGCTTTTTTTTTGGGGCTGAAGTCAACCTTTGTTGCTTAATCATCAATTATCCTGAATGGTATCTAAATTGATTTTCCCCTGTTTCCAGGCTGCATGTGAGGAATTAAGAAACAGTAGGATGTTTTTGAAGCTTCTAGAGGCTGTGCTCAAGACTGGTAACCGCATGAATGTTGGGACAAACCGTGGTGATGCCCATGCCTTTAAACTTGATACACTCCTTAAGCTTGTTGATGTTAAGGGTGCTGATGGGAAGACCACACTGTTGCATTTTGTTGTACAAGAAATCATAAGAACTGAGGGTGCCCGTCTTTCAAATAGTAACCAAAACCAAACACCAAATTCCAGTTTGAATGAAGATGCTCGGTGTAGGAAGCTCGGTTTACAAGTTGTTTCTGGTCTTAGTTCGGAGCTCACCAATGTGAAGAAAGCTGCTGCAATGGATTCTGAGGTACTCAGTGGTGATGTATCCAAGCTTTCTAAAGGGCTTGTAAACATCAGTGAGGTTCTAAGGTTAAATGAAACAATGGAGTCGCAAGAGAGCAGAGAGAAATTTTCAGAATCAATGAACAGGTTTATGAAAATGGCGGAGGAGGAGATTATAAGGATTCAAGCCCATGAAAGTGTGGCTCTATCTCTAGTGAAGGAGATTACAGAGTACTTCCATGGGAACTCAGCGAAGGAAGAAGCCCACCCATTTAGAATCTTTATGGTGGTGAGAGATTTCCTTGCAGTTCTTGATAGGGTCTGCAAGGAAGTTGGCATGATAAATGAACGAACTATTGTTAGTTCTGCACATAAATTTCCAGTTCCAGTGAATCCAATGATGCCACCAGTTTTTCCAGTTCCAGTAAATCCAATGCTGACACAACCTTTTACCGGATTTCACGGCCGGCCGCAGTATGGTTCTGATGATGAAACTGCGTCACCTTAAACATTTGCAGCTTGTAAAATCGGGTGGTTTGGGGGTCTGGGTTTTGGAGCTTGTCTGGCCTGCCTTGCAAGGTCTTTGTAATTTATTTATTATTTTTTTTTCTTATTTTTCTATCTGTATAAATCCATGTACAATATTTTGGGAACGGTTTTGTTCTATAGATAATATACGAGAGAAGATTTTATTGGGAAAGAAGTGAGACAGTCCTGATGTCTTGTAATCCTATGAAAACTTTGGGTTCTTTAGGGTTTAGGCGCTATTTTAGTTACAGTATCATATATGCTGCTATAAACAGACTTTCATTTCAGATTACAGTTTTTGAATTGAAGTTGAACTGAGCACTGGCTTCTTAGAAATGGCTAATATCAATGCATAAAAAATACTGAAACATCATTGAACTTAAGATGACAAGTCCCAAGCTGAAGCAGTGGAGCAACTCAAGTTCATCTAAACAGGTATCATTTTATATCTCAGAAATATTGAGTGTTCATACAATCATGGTGATGCCGACCAAATGGGATCCCAGCAGGTTCATGCCCACATATTATAACAGGCAACATTATTCATATTTAATGTTTTAAATCGCCTCAACCACGAACTTATACAACTGGTATCTTATATTAGAAAAAAATAATGTAATTATTATGTTAATATACTCCTTCACTGATTTTGACGTGTCAGCATCTCAGCATCCATGCGCTCTAGAATGTGACGTGCTTCTTCCTCTGTCGCAGGAACTACATTTCGAATTTTGAATCCATTCTTTGTGGCCTTTGCCTCAGGCCTTACTGTGAAAGTGAAATAAAATGTATTCGATACCTGCTCAATGGGATACAAATAAAGACACAGATAATATGTAATTACATGACTGCAAATTTTGGACAATAAGATAGAAGCCTTCTGTTCTTTAATAGTGCAATCTGTAGGGAATTACCTCAGCGGATCTGATTTCAGGCCTTGTAACATGAGCAACAACTTCAACATTAATTAGTGGTTGATCTGGATTCTCATTTTCCGTGTATAGAACACATGACTTCAAACGAAGGAAATCCCCTACATCTACCTGCGGAAAAAACAAGTATTCTTCGCTTAAGTTATAAAATTTCCACCAAAGACAAATGGATAACCTATCTTCCATATAAAGCTAACAGCCTAAAACTCATCAAAACGGATCATTAATTAGTAAAGTACATTACAAGTCAGTTTTACTGCAATATAAATTAATTCTAAACAAAGCAAGAATGCAAATAAAAGCTCAAACATGGCATCTCAATATAGATAATATCCTTAAACCAATGATAAAAGGCCGGGGTAAAAGTAAAAGGGAAAGGTTGTCGAAACGATTGCAGCACACTCCAAAGATCTCAAGCAACACCAAGCATGGAAGGCAAAGAAGCAGAACCTTATTTTGCACACATGTGACAAATTGTATGGCCCTCCAAATTCTCTCTCTCCCATTCATGATTTAAGTAACGCTTAAAGCTCCATATAAAGCAGGAAGGTACTTACAGGCTTTAAGAAATCAACATGATCAACTTCCAAAAAGTAAGGAACTAGTCCAGCAAAGGCATAAGCTGTTGAGAAAGCTAACTCAAATGCTCGGAGCATTAGAAAACCTCCAAAAATTCGACCATGGATGTTCCTTTGCTGTGGTTGGCAGATCAAGGCATTTTCAAGGCGGGTATCCCTTAGAAGAATGCTGTCTCTATCTGCTAAGGCTGGCATATCACAGAAGATTCGGCCCTCGGCCAAGAGTGCTTCCAATCTACTTTTCACCTCCCCATTTCCATAATCTCTTCTATCTAATCTCTTCCTCTTTTTCAAATTGTTTCTAGCTTCAGCTTCTTCAAAAAGAAATTTCTCACGTTCAGTTTCTGGTGAAAGGCGGTTAACGGGAGCAGCTTTCCCAGTCTTAGAGTCACGGGCCACAAAGATGAAGTTGGCTTGTAGAGCTACTGAATCTGAAGCATCCATGTCTTCTGCATTAAACAATATTATCTAATCAAAGTGCAATCGTCATAGCTAAAGTTCAAGGCAATATATCCATAAATGGTAGAATTACTTGGGGAATCACATTGCTAGCAGCTGTACTGTCAGATAAACTACATTTGTTAACTCAATGTGTACTACCAAGACTATTAAAACATGTCAGCAGAGCATAGCCTAATTATGTTAGAGAATATATAGATGATACTTCAGCACTCAGAGTGAAAGTTCCATGTTATGTCAGTAGACAACACGCAGAGGGTGGGGGCTTTCAGATAGTGACAGAAGTTTTATGCTCAGAGACATATTCTAATTGTTCTAAGCATGGTACAAGGAAGAGAAAATGACTAAATAATTATAGTAGGCCTCAAAGAGAAACTAAAAAACTGATATGCAAAATAATCGAGAGATAAAAGAAAATAAGGCTCTTAAAAATCTGGACAATTCTTGACAATTATGGTATAAGTTATGAAAATAAATTCATAAGAAATTTAGTATGAGAGTGAGAACTGAAAATAGGTATACAGTTTAAGCAACTACAAAGATTTGGGAGTTTGGACGCATATAAAAACAAGAAGCCCTACCATTTTGCTCTACAGTTTTAGCAAAGCTCAAAATTTTAGGAAAACTTGCAACAACTTTGCAATGAGTTATATCGGTAACAATGTTACAAAACGTACAGAAAAACTAACATGGAGTGATGCATACTCCATTACAAAGATGTGTCAATGATTTGCATTGAGAAAACATCTCTGCAAACTGCAAAATACACACATCATCTTAAATGCAGTTCTAATCAGTTAATCTTCAATTTGATTGATGGCAGTCTCAAAGTCATGATTTTCCCACTTTTTTGGATTAGATGATACAAAATAACAGTGATCCAAGGTAACAAAATAGCATTTTAAAGTTTTCAAATATGTAAATGTAATCATATAGTATTATTTTATAATTTCAGACTAAAGCACCTTTTGTGAACTGAATAACTTCAAGCTGAATCTCAATGGATGACCTCCCAACCCATATGACATTACCAACAATCTTCAGATCAATGTCAACACTAATAGGCTTCTTCAAAACAATCTTGTCAACAGAAGCTGTGACCAGCAAGAGAGGCCTTGTTGTGCTATCATCATCTGAACAATGCTAATGAACAAACAAATATACACATCTATTTCAGCCATTCAAAAAAAGGGATTACACATTTATTACAGTATCCAAAATGTAAAAGAATGAAAATTTCAGAACATAAAATACCTTAACAGAGATAGTCCCAGCTAAAGCATCAAGGTCTTCAAGCAACTTCCCAATCCTAACTTCATTCCAGGGATCCCTATATTGTTCTCTCAAAGTATAATCAGAAGAAAAGTTATAAAGGATGGTGGTCCTGCTTTGAGAGGCAGTTTTGGTGAGCAACTCACTCTGGGGAGGTGCATCTTTTGGTGGATCAAGGAGTCTCTCAAATATTTTGGACCTTGCTTCCCATAGAGCAGTTGTTACAGGTGAATGGTACATTCCAGGCCATAGGCTGATGTGCTTCCTGGTTGAGGTGGAATCTGAGCCATTAACTGCAGGGGAATTGTCAAAGGGAGAAGCAAAAGTTGAAAATACAGAGATGGTGTTAGGAGATGAGCAATTGAACTCCATCACAGATGGAAATTCAGGTTGATGATGGGTTTGGAAGAGATTTCAGGTTTGGGGTTTCCCTTCTGGATGTCAAATTGCTTTGTCTGAGGGAGTTTCCTTCAGTCAAAGCTTTGATGCCTTGTAAGAAATCTTGTCTTGGGTTATATTAGTATTTACTGGTCTGAAACAGAAAGATTGCTGTAGAGAGGAAAGGTAGTTGTGTAATTACAACTACTTGATCTAAATTGCAAATTCCAAGGATACTGCATACTGGAGTGTTGTTAGATGGACCTTCATTTCTTCTGTTTTTGTGTACAGTTGTCAAGAGATTAAAGAATAAAGAGGGCTTAGCTAGTCAATGTTTGTCATCAGAAACTTGGAAAAGCTTCATCTCATTTTCCCCAGTATTGGGCCTCATGTTTTTCCTTTGTTTCTATTGGATCTTATTACTAAAGCCTACAAGTGGGTTTGGGTCAAATCATTTTCCATTTGAATTTATTTGGAACTTTTTTGGCCATCAGTTTATTTGGAATTTAAATAGTTTAATTTCCTGCATCATTTTAATTAATAAATGCTAATAATTGCTTAATTACAAATTTATTAATTCGGCCATCAGACATCATGATCTGATGGTAGAATGTTGAACTATTAATTTTAGTGACTAGGGTTTGATTCTTAGTAACCTCAAGTAAAAAAAAAAAGTAATTTGAGTTATTAAATGGTGTCCGCATGCCGCAGTTGATTGGGTACTTGGATCATTGAGCGGAAGTGCGGCTGGAGAAGAAGAGAGATGGAAGAGGAAGGAATCTAGGGTTTGAATAAATCTAATCTTGAGTTCTATTTGTAAGAGGGGTACTCTAAATCAAGCCTAAAAGACCGTAGCCCAAACGAGGCCCAAATTTGTGCTTCTGGCTCAAATTCCCGCACATTGAAAATTTTATCAATATCATATTTCAATATAATCTACAACCACTCGAGCTATTTGGCGGGTACTCGAGCCTATTGTTGTAGAGATTGAGCTCGGCTCGTTTAACTGCTCGAGCTATTCGAGCTAGAGCTCGACTCGATAATAACTGAGCCGAATTCAAATTATTTTCGAATCGAGTCCGAACCCAAGTACCCAATCAACTGCGGCATGCCGACACCATTTTAACCTTCTCTTCCACGATGCAGGCGGGATTTCTACCTTTTACTTTCTCCTTTCTCTCTCAGTTTCATTGCCCAAAGTAACCTAAGTACCCAACCCATTTCTAACATTGTTTCCTTCTTCATCTAACCAGAAAACAAAAGGTTTTCGTTAAAATACAAGTTTACTTCCCCCTTTTTTGTACTTTGCAGAAATGGATTTTGATTTGTTCTCAAGGTTTTCTTTTTATTTAAAATACAAGTCTGTTCTTCAGTTCATAATGTTTTTCTTGATTCTTGGGGTTAATTTGATCAATGGTTGGTGAGAGCCACTTGCAACAAACTTCATCAGAAATTCGGATTTGATGAATATATCATTATTATTGTAGTCTTTTTTGTTTTGGGGTCATTTTAGATTGGAAAATGTACTGATGTTTCATCATTGTAAATTTATGATATATATAGAAATCTTTATCTATTAGATCTGGAAAATTGAAAGGAAGAAGAGTTTTATGAGATTCTATTCGAGCTCCAAATTCATTCTTAGTTTGTATTTATCGAGCTATTGGTCGAGCTCGAATAGCTTGATGTGAGTATCGAACTCGTGCTCGAGCTTCATTTTGTAAACTCGGTCGAGCTCCCCAATTCGAGCTCCAAATTTTGTGTCGAGCTCGAGCTAGAGTAGTCAGCTTATCGACTTGGCTCGACTCAATTACATTCCTAATTATTATGGGTTTTGGCTAGCTTTTTTTGATTGCTTGAATACTAATGCAGTTTTTGGTAGAAAGGGAGTTTACTTGAATCCTAATTGCAAGTTGTGTGAAGAAGAAACTGAGATTGCGAAACATATCTTTTGTTGTTGCCCCTTTGTCGTTGGGTTAATGGACCACAGTTTATCACAGGTTTGGGATGCAATTAACAGATGAGAGTGGTTTTCTATCCTATCTCCTATGTAAAATGGATGATAAGATTAGGATAGAAAAGAGTGGTTTGGGACCAAGCCTTCTAGGCGAATATCAGTTCTATCGGCCAGTTGAATGATAAGATTAGTCTTAACCATGGAATCTAAACCTAATTTCTCATAGATAGAGTATGACATGATATTAATAGCAGCTCCTAAATCATACATTGCTTTCTCTATCTTTTTACCTCCTATTTTACATGGAATAGAAAATGATCCTAAGTCCTTGTATTTATGGGGTAATTTCCTTTGAAAAGCAGCAGAAACATTCTTATTCATGTACTCTACATTTCTACTTTCTAGCTTTAGCTTTTCAGTGCACAATTGCTTAAGAAATGATGCATACATGGGAACCTTCTCAATTGCAGCAACTATGGGAATGTTTACCTCTAACTTGCAGAGTGCTTCATGGTGGTTGTCTATACTGCATCCTTTTTGTCGCTTCCCAAATATTTGAGGATAAGGTGGTGAATGTTGTATCTCCATCTTCTTCTTCTTGGGCTTCTCTTGTTCCTTTATAGGGGTTGGAGAAACTATTGAAGGTGAGACTGAGTTCGGCATAGGATAAGGCTTTTCTTCTTCCTCACTTTCAACCAAGACTTATTCATTATCTGGTACTTGTGCTTGAGATACAACAACTGATGATGGCATCTTTTGAGAACTGGGCAGAATAGGTTCAACATAGGGTGGTATTGGAAATGAAAACGAATTTGGTGTCTCCATCTCCCTTGCACACCACTGATGATTTCCTCCCATTCCAAATGAATTAGCTCCATAGCCTTGCATGTTGTTCAAACCATTAACATACCTCAAATCGTTCATTCCTCTTTGAATTGAATTCAAGTGTGATTGGATGAATTAGGGTTGTATTTGAGTTGCTCCTTGATTTGAAATTATATGTTGAAGCAAATTGATGATGATCTTTTGTTGTGCGGCAAGATTAGCTCTCATCGACTCCATCTCTGATTTCATATTCTCCATCATCCCATGAGATATCTTCTATTCTGACATCCCATACGATGAATGATCATTCTCCATGTCGAATTGGTAAACATTCTCGGCCAATGTGTTCAGCAACTTTCTAGCTTCTTCAGGGGTCTTGTGTGTCAAACTTCCTCCACTAGTGGCATCTACATAGGCTTGATCCTCATGTGACAACCCATCATATAAATTACGAATTAAAATCTCTTCAGGCATCAACTCAAATGGGCAGCTATCACATAATTTGTTGTATCTGTCCCAATATTGATACCATTTTTCGCTGTGAAGTTGTTGACAAGAATTGATCTTCTTCCTGATATCATTGCGCTTTGAGTCTGGAAAATACTTGTCCAAAAATTCTTGTGCTAACTCGTTCCAGGAAGTGATTGAACCATGCCGTAATTACAGGCTTCCAACTCCAACCCGACTCCTCCACAGCTCTTTCCAGCGTCAAATTCCATTCGTTCTCGTAGTCTGTGTTGCTCAACTATTTCCTCTATCTCTGCAACTAAATGCAAGACTTCAGGTTCCTTGTCCACATCGGACGTTAGAGACTCGGAAAAATCGAGTCCTTTTCACATGATGACGTCAACAATAGAGTCCAAATCAAAATAATCATCAAATAATCCAGTGCTTTCAAGGATGTAAGTAAGAAATAGGGAAACCAGCTCCTTATTGTCTTTAAACATGTCAGAGCAATATACAGGAGAGATGAAGAAAAGTGAAAATTTTCTACTGTAATTTCCATTGGAAGACTGAGAAGAGAGAGAATACTGTTAATGACATGTGGGTCATAGACTCATAGTAATTACAAAATTACTTTTACCCTTCCGATTGTCTCAAACTTCTTCTTCAGGTTGTTTTCAATACAAACCAACAACCCACATGCTCTAATTAATATGAGCTGTAAACGTGGTACAACCTTTCCCTAACCTAAAT
The DNA here is from genome assembly GCA_001974805.1 of Corchorus capsularis. Taxonomy (NCBI): domain Eukaryota; kingdom Viridiplantae; phylum Streptophyta; class Magnoliopsida; order Malvales; family Malvaceae; genus Corchorus; species Corchorus capsularis. The sequence goes on along the minus strand of AWWV01013175.1, from coordinate 1,405 downwards.
AATTTTAACCTTTCCTAAGTAGCGACCACAAAAAGAAGGAAAATATTCTTCACATTTTGTTTAAATATTCTTTAACGAAAACCAAATAAACATTTAAGACTATTGTCGACTTGAATTAATCAGCTTATAAGAAATTAAATTTATTTGCAAACGTAAGTCTTATAATTTTTACTGATAATTCTTTTTCTCTTTTTTTGCATGATTATTTTGGAATGATGGGGCAGGCTCATTCTATCAAAATTGAGGTAAATTGTTATACATAATCTTTTTCTTCTCTGTCACTCTTTCCCTCTAATTTGAAACATATTTATACAGTTATGTAGTTTTACTGAATTTTGTTAAATTTTTTGGAGCAGAAAGAATCCATTCAAACTTCAGAGAGAGTGAAGTCTGTGGAGCTTCATCCAACAAAACCATGGTAATAAATTAATTTCAAGGTTTTTTTTTTCTTAATATTACCAGAGTTATTTATATGACAATATATATATATATATATATATGCAGGGTTTTAGCTGCTTTGCATTCAGGAAATGTCTGTATCTGGAACCATACCAATTACAGGTAAGAACATTCCATAATTAATAAAAATGCCTTAAAAAGGATTAATGCATAAAATTAGTTGAACTCATATGTGCAATGCTAGTGCTGAAAATAGAAAAATCCTTCAAGGTCATTGAATTTGAATCAGTACCAAGTATATATATATATAATATATGTGATTTCTTTTCTTTAAAATTATTGTGCACATTTCACATGCAATTTTTTTTTTCCTTATTCTGCCTCTCACATGCAAGTATGTGGTTGCAGTAAGGTCAGCAAAGTTTATAGTGCAAGAAAACTTGATTGTTGCTGGAGTCAGGGGCGGAGCTAGGAAATTCTTGAGGGAGGGGGGGGGGGGGGTGGGTATTGCACGCTTGAACTCGCAAAAGGTGGATAAATTTGTCCTTTTATATGGAAATTGGTTCAATTCCGTTAATAATGAAACGGAAAATAATCTTTTTTGATAGAATTTGGCATGGCTCCTATAAATTTCGTTCGATTTTTTCCAATTATTAACAAGATTTAATCAATTTCCATCCAAAATGGCTGATTTGTCATTCTTTTTTGCAAGCTTAGCAATGTAATTGGCAAAGTTAGAAGTTCAAGAACTAATTTATCATTTTCTTACAAATTCAAAGCCCAAAATATCTATTAAGCCATTAAACATTAGATTTGGATCTTAAAACATTAGTACCTATCAAAAATTTAAATTTAAACTGGGCCAAAATAAATTATTTTTATTTAACCTATAACATTACACGGCCCATAACTATAATTATAACTACCATATAAATAAGGAAACGTTAAAACTTGTTTTAATTTTAGGGGGCTACATTGTAATAACCTATTTTAGGGGGGCTACATT